>RJWT010039031.1:0-12751 GCA_004365215.1 Cuniculus paca | reverse complement strand
TTATATAACATTTACATATTAGTTATTATAAGTCATCTATATATTATTTAAAGTCTGTGGGAGGATTGCATGGGTTATGCAAATATGATGCTATTTTATATAAGGATTTAAGCATCTAAGGATATTGGTATCCATGAGGTTGGGGAAGGGTCCTGGAAACAGTTCACTGAGGGTGCTAAGGAGCATCTGTTTATCAAAGTGTGATCATTCCCGTCCTCGCCTCTGACCCCACTATTTTGTGTGCTCCCAACAAAAAGGCTCTGACTGATTAAGTCACAACTAGTCATAGAACCCAGAAACAACATAGTAAAGACTTTACTATTATTTGAATTATCCTACTGATAAATTAATTGCATTAAACCATACAAACAATAGCTAATAGTGGCAAAATTAACTAAAACTTTCAGAGTCCTTATAACATCTGCTATGGTTGGTACACTGTGTCAACTTGAGCAGTTTAGAAGTTTAACCCCAAGACTCAGCAGGGAGCCAGAGTTCTTATTTTGTAAATATCCTCATCCTGTACAAAGGAGGGCAAGGACATTTTGTGAGTGTTAAGACTCCTCCTGAAAGGGGGGGGGGTGTTACACCCACCCTGAAGTGGGGGGGGTGGCCTGTGTACCATATAAGGGAAGAGGTTTGTTTCCCCCTTTTGTCTCTTTTGCTCTGGCTGCTGCCTTGAAGAGTTGCCCCAGTGCCATGCCACCCTGCCTTGGAACCAGCTGATTATGGACTGAAATCTCCAAAAACTGTAAGCTAAATAAACCTTTCCTTGCTTCCTTGCTTTGGGTATCAGGTGTTTTGTCCCAGCAATGAGAAAAGTAACCAAGACAATGTCTAAGTTGTGATTGTAGGTGTTTCATTATCACATACTGTACTTAACTGTTTAATTCTCTTAACAGCCTCGTAATGTACTTACTATCACAGAAGAGTTTAATGAAGGATAATAGAATAATATTTTCCACTAAAGGTAAACAAAATATTCTCCATGGCCAAATTTGGCCAGCTGGCCAATTGTGTAGGTACACTTTTAATAATATATATCCATGCTCACTTGTTTATGATATCTTCTGTGGTTGCTTTTCCACTATTATAGGAGAGCTGAACAGTTGTAATAGATAATATTTGACCCACATAAATTAAAATATTTATTATCTAGTCCTTTATAGGTTTATCTATTACCTCCCATAGATTTATATATTATTTATGCCATGCTGAAAATCATATTTATTTATGTTCTTTTTGTTTGTATCTGATAAAAGCAACCCCACTGCTCTCAAATTCCATTTTGCTATTAATTTTGCATGATTATCATTATGTTTTTGCTAGCATATTAAAACAAAATCTACTTGTTTATACTATCAAATAATTTTCCTCAATAGAGATTTTTAACATTATGACTGGACTATTCCAATTTTATAGAATTTAGAAGTTGATCCCAGCACTTCAGAGGCTGAGGCAGAAAGATCTCCTTGAAGTTCAAGGCCAGCCTATACTACATAGTGAGATCCTGTCTCAAAACAAACAAAATAAAAACCAAACAGATTTAGTGAGTGAGATCTGGAGGCTCTGATTTATTTGCTAAGAATCATAAAAGTGGTCCAGCATGGGGTATAGAAAAGAGCCCAGCACCGTAGACCATCTAAGGAAGGCCATGGTGGCCCAGTTTTCTGTTTCCTCATTATTGACAGTGGCCTTAAACACCTTCTTTACCTGAGATATCACTTTGGAGTGATACCTTGTGGTCAGAGACAGTATGGTCTAAAGACTTGTTTTTCAAATGCATAGGACCAACTCCTAAGCCCTTCACATCAACAAGATCCAGAAACTCCAACTAAATGCTGCCATTATCTTTCTGGTTGAACTTGTCTGGCCTCTACCCTTGTCATCTTTGTTTATCTCATTAATGCATGATGTGTGTGTGTGTGTGTGCTCACACACGGGTGTGGAGTCCTCAGTTTTCATGACCCAACCTTAAGCAAATGAGAAAAGTGCCTTAAGGCCTAACTAGGACAAATGTTCCTCTACTAAATATTGGTTTTGATATCATCTGAGCCCTGGGATACGGAATTTGAAATTTCCAAATTGCTCTTATTCAGATCAATCAGTGAAGAGCACATCAACGTCTCTGTGGAACTGCACAGCTCAATTAGCACACACAGCATCTACTCAGGGCTTCCCGAATGCCGCTCACATCACGCGGGACCCTGCGTGAGCAACACTGTAGTTAAGGATATGTCACAGCAAATCAACAAAATACGCAGTTTGATCAGCACATTCTGAGAGCAGATCATTAAAATATGCAAGCAGATCCCCCAAGTGTATGAAAAATTAACTAACAAGTTTTGTATCTTGATCGGTTTAATGAGTGAGAAGTCGTTGAACAAGAGTGTCAAATTGTACAGACTAGCAAGGGGCAGACATTGTTTGAGACCAGCAGGGAAGGCCAGAACTAATACTTTTGGTTTTCAAAATGCCAGTCCTTAAAATTGAATGTCAGGGAAAGCTGATTAGTATTAAGACATTGTCCAGCCTGCATCCAGCAGGATGTGATGCGATGTGGCGCCTTCTGATGCAAATGAAACATTGATTCTTCTTTTCAGGCTTCACTAAGTCTTAATGGACTCAGCCATGTGCCTGGAAGGCCCTGCCAATGGCATCATGCACACATGTGTGGAACTAAGAGGCAGAGGCAGCCTTCTGGAAATATCTAAACCATTTGACCTTGTGGAATGGGGGGAGGGTACAGGAAAAAAAACCTCTTTAATCAAACTGTATCGGAGATTTCCTATGCCTTTGAGAAAGAAGCAGGACTTAATAAATCCAGAAGGCCCAATCTACAGAGTAGGTGGGGAATTTGAGTAAATGAAGTCCAAGTGGTGGATGACCACCAAGGGAATATATGAATTGGATTGTCACAGAAGACTGAGGACGCTGTCACTCTGTTGTTTGCAAGATACTGATGGGGGAGGTTGACAGCCCCCTCTTAGCACAACCACACATGCCCTAGCGACTTGGCCCATGTATAAACAGGGACTTGAGCACTGGTCTGTTAATTCTGCTTTGTTACTTTATCTTGGCCGACCGGCTGGCATTGCAGCTGCAGGAATGCTGGTTTCCCAGGGCATAAATTTACCCCTCCTTTACAGGGAGCTGGGCAACAGAAAGATGGCGATTCCAAACAAAAGGCAGAAAGGGATCCAAAGGGGGAAGCATTCTGCAGACAAAGAGGAAGACTGGCAGTCTGGCAGATGCTACAGCCAGAGCTGGCTGCCGGGTCCCCTTCCATCAAGCGTGTACTATCAGAGGACAGAAGGTGGGAAGAGAAATAGACTATATTTTGTCTTCCTAAATTTGATTAGACGTTCTCAAAACAAAACCAGGATGAACTTTGGTCAAACTTTGAAAAATATTATCAGTTATGATGCTGTGTTCATGAATACTAGCTAAATAAAATAGAAATAGCGCATCAAACCCATGGCTTTTTAAATATTTCTTAGGGTTAAGGAATAGCAAAATCAAGCAAGAGTAAATTGAAAGAAAAATGTTTCATATATAATAGTACATGGAAGAAATTAATTTGTCAAGAGTTAACAAAAGAATTTTCAAATATCTGCAGTTTAAGAAAAATTAGGTTTCAAAGGAGATTGTTTCATGAGATTTTTTCAGTCTGTGAATGAGTTGTGTACGTGATGAAAAGATGTAGACCGGGGTAAGTAATTTTAAGATGAAAAGAAAGAATGGAAGAAAGCATAAAAATAAATGTCTCACAATTTGTCACTAATCCCATTTTCAATTGAGTGGGCTAAAGAAACTTCTCTAGTCATAATTCTAGGAAGAGAAAAAAAATGTAAAGTTCATAGATAGGTTTTTCACACTGTGTTTAGTGACACCTACGGCTGGCCACTCAAAGCTACTCCCAAGCCTAGACCTAGGTCTGTGTAGAAGCCCCACAAGACTCTGTAAATCTTTTTCCTACCTAGACCAATCAGAAATTGTTAATTTCAAAACATATATATATATATATATATATATATATATATATATATCATATAGGCAGACAAATCTAAAAGCGTAGCTTTGTGGTTAGTTTATTCACCATATATAAAGATACTGTATTAAGGTTGGCTAGGAGAACAGAGTCACTAGAAAATATATGAACAATTATGCAAGGGAATTTATTGGGTGGGCTTACAGGTCCAGAGGTGGGAGAGTCCACAATGGCCGTCCGCCTGCTGCACAGCCAGAGGACCCAGCAGCTGCTCAGCCCAAGACGATGGGCACCACAGCACAAGACGGATGAAGGATGTGGCACCAGTCCAAGGTCGAAGGCCTGGAAGCTCACTGGAGAGTTGCAGTGTGAGTCTGCATTAGAAGGCTGAAGAAATTGAAGACCTGGAGATGGATATCCAAAAGCACTGGCTATAAAAGATGCATCTGCTCAGAAAGACAGGAGCTCTTCAAAACTAAGATGCTTCCTTCTTCTTTCTTTTCTTATTCCTTTCAGGCTGCCAGCTTATTGGTGGATGCCACCTACAGTGTAGGTCTTCTCAGTTTGCTGGCCTACAGTCAGTCGTCCACAGACACACCCAGAGCTGTGCTTTACTAATCTCCTAGGTGATTTTTAATCCATTCAAATTGACATATTATGATTAACAGTCACAGACATGAAAAAGAAACTTAGACTAGAAAACATCCTTGAGGAACAACACAGTAATTACCCATCAGGAAACAATGGGAATGTTCTGGGATACCAAAAAATAGTATTCAATCATGAAAAGTTTTACTTAGATTTGTATTAACACTTTCTTGTGAATGATATACACCAAAATATGGTATGTATATATATAGCATACATGCATAAGTATATTTTAAAATAAAAAATAAACATACACATCCCCTCTAGCCAATTTAAGAAATACAAGATATTATCAATGTACTCCTCTAATAACATCCTGTTCTCTCCTATTCTCAGATATCTGCTTCATTGAGTTGAATGCTGATTATCCTCTTGCCTTTCTTCATTATTTTACTACATATTCAGGTGCCTTTATGAATATATTGTCTAGTATATACTATTATATTTTCTGTCCTTGCACAATTTTATATTGAAAGAATTCCTCCATATGTATTCTTCCATGACTCACTTTTTCACTCAATACTATGATTTTAATATTGACACAAAGTAATAGGCAAGATTTGTTAATTTTACCATTGTATTATTCTAGTAAACATACCACAATAATTTATCCACTGTACTGCTCATTGACATTTACATTGTTCTCACCTTTTAGTGTTATGAACATTTGTTTTTCACATCTCCTGTTGAACATAGCAAGAGCTTCCCTCACTCGCACACCTAGGTTTGACATTGTTAGCCCTCAAGCTGGTTTCCTCCCATTTCACACAGTAAGTATCACATTGTTTTCCAAGATCCTCTTATCAGTTTACATTCTCGCAATGTATAATGGCAACCCAAATGAAAATAACTAGCAAGAACTCTACCTGCTGTATACGAAAAATTATTAGTTGGAAAATACTAAAGACCTAAATCTTGGAATTATGTTGTGCCTACATTTTTCCTCAGATTGAGTATAAATTTCATGCTGCCCCAGTCAAAATTTCTTGGAAGTTATTATCTTGTTCTGAAATTTACATGAAAATGCAAAATTGTCACAGTTTTGTAGAAGGAAAAAATAAGCAGCTCGATCTACTAAATACAGGAATTAAGACAATGTGGTATTGGTTCAAGGACTGATTACGTAATGAAAAAACAAAATACACATCCGGGACCATTCCCTGGAAAGGGAAATCATAAATGGAAATGGCAGTGCAGCTCACTGGAGAAAGGATGAACTCCTAAAATAAATGACTTTCCGACTATTATTAACTATAAGAGGAAAAATAAAACAAATCCCTACACACAATTATCAATTCCTGTGGATTAAAGATTTAAACATGCAATGTAAAACTTTAAAACACTGTAAGCAGAATATATTTTCAGCTTCTATGTAGGGAAGATTTCTTAAACAAGTGACAAAAAAATAAATCATGAGAAAGTTTTATAATTTAGACTACATTAAATTAAATATATCAAAATAATTTTTTAAATTATCATAAAGTGAAATTCAAGGCACAACCTGGGAGAACATATTTGGTATGAATATCTGGAAAAGAATTTATATAAATATATAAAAAGAACTTATGAATCAATAGAAAAATGATAAAGAATCACTGGAAAAATAAGCAACAGACATGAATAGGCATTTTACAAAACTATGAGTGGCAAATGAATATTAAAAGGTACTCAAGCTCATTTTGAGTGATGAAGAAATTACTGTTAAAGCCAGAGTAAGATAAAATTTCACACTCACCAGATTGGCAAAATGTCAAAAAGTTAAACAACATTAACTGTGGGTGGTGATGAGAGCAATGAACTGACACTCACTGCGGAGGAGAGTGTCAATCAAGGCAACTACTTTAGAAAACAAATTAGTACTTTCCAGTAAAGTAGATTCACATGTGCTATGACCTAACAATCCTATTTTCAAGTGTATGCCCAAGAGAAACACTTGCACATTTGTACCAGGAGACATAGATAAGAATGTCCAAAGCAGGCTTTCTTAATAGAAAAAATTGGGAACATCTAGATGCTCATTGCCCAAAGCAGAAAAAATAAAGTGGGGTGAGACACACAATGGAAGGCTATGCAGTCATAACTAGCAAATCTATCAGAGCTCCATGGATAAATCACAAAAAATAGATGTTGACCGAAAAACAGTAAGTCACAATATAACCTATACTATATTATCAAATTAATATTTTTAAAACACACAAATTATTCAGATAACATATCATTATAAAACTGTAAAGAAAATCAAGGGAATAATGATATATGATTCAAACAGTATAGTGTTTCTGGATAAGAAGAGGGAGGAAAACTGGGGAGGGGAACATATTCTAATGGTTGTTCATGCCTGTTTCTTATGCTGAATGTTAAATACATGAGTGTTAATTTTATTATCCCTTAAGTTACAGAAAGAGGGACAGAGAGAGACAAATAGACAAATATATATATCTCATATGGGTATATTTCAGAACTCAATTTTAAAAAGACAAAAGTAATTCTACAAGTAATAAATAGATTGACTAAACTGAGGGTTATCTGTGCCAGAGTGAAAAAGAGCTGCAATTGCAGAATATTCACCATTGGAGACACCGGTGTACACAAGAACCTTGGGAAGCTAACACATAACAGCTAGTTAATAAAGTTGGGGATAGAAAGGAGGGAAAGAGAAAAAGGCAGAAAGATGAAAGGAAGGAAAAGAAGGAGGGAACGGGAGAATAAGCTGGGAAGTAAGGGAGTAAGGCAGAGAAATGGTGGGGAGGAAAGGAGGCTGGATGCCCTCTGTTTTTAGATAATTGACTCTACACAGTTCATAGATGTGTTGTATGGAAAGAGTTCTGCTGTCTTGACTGAAGGAGAACTCTATTCTCCTATAGAATTTGGCCCACTGTGCCTTCGTGTTTCTAATGACTATACCGACAGCTAGAGTACACTGCTGAGAATTGCTTGTCAAGCATTAACTACTATGCTGTGTTATTACAGATGTTTTTCTGATAGAGTAATCATTGCTATTTATGTGAAATGACAGAAGCTGCCTGATAGTATTTAATCTAATCCAAAAATATAAGAAATAGTCCATCTAATCAAGACATACCAAGAACCCAAAGGGAATTTGCTCTAGTTTTTGGTTCATTGCAATTGATGTTGTAGGTAAACAATCAAATATATTGATTGCATGCTTGAATTTGCATTTTTAAATTAATTTTTAGAAGTTGAATAAATTCCACTACAATATTCACAACATATTTTTAAGATACAGAAATGATTACTGAAAAAAATTCATGCACCTGCTTATTATGGTTTAGATCTAAAATGTCCCCCACAATTCTTATGGATTCAGAGGCGGAGCTCCTGGAAGGTGTTTGGACCACGAGGCTGCAGCGACCATTAGGATGGCTCTACTGGTGAGTTCTCCTTGAACGTGCTGCTCCCTAGGGGACTGGTCTTGAAAGGCTCCTTTCTCTCCCTGGCTCCTCGTCTCTCTCTGTTTCCTAGTTGCCATAGGCTGAGCACCTCTTCCCTCATCGTTCCCCTTTGCCATCCTGTTCGTGCCTTGGAGCCACCAACCATGGCCTGAAACCTTGAATGAAAACAAACCTCTCTTCCTTTAAGCCGTGGCTATTGTATATTTTGTCCCAGTGATGAGAAAGTGACTTAGACAATACTACACCACTTTAAAAAATAAAACATTACTAAAACTTAGAGACTCTTACCAAATCCTACCTCTTTACTTTCCATCATCACATGGGAGGTCATGGCTATCATGAATTTTATTTATATTATCTCATAGTTTTTAGTTATGGTGTTGAATATTTGTATGTATTCTTAAACACTAAATTATTTTTGCACACTTGTGAAATTTATTTAAATACAACCATACTACATTTTACTGCAATGAGTTGGTTTTCAGTCAGCACTGTTTTTTGAGGCTCATCCATGTTGATAATGTATGCGCCTCTTGTGCATTTGTTTTCATTGCTCCACAATCCCAACGTATGAACATCTCAACTTACTGATTTTTCTTACTGATGTGTATTTGAGTGGGTTCCAGCTCATGGTTATTATGACACTGAATGTTTTTGCACACATATCCTCTTTTATATGTGCAACATTCTCCAGGACCACACATGGAAATGGAACTACTGGGTTATAGGACATATACAGCTGCCACTTTATAGTTTCAATCATTTTCTAAAGCAGATAACTAATTTGTACTTTCATCAGCATTGATTAAAAGGTCCTGTTACTTAATGCTTTTACCATCATTTTTGCCTCTCTTGTGTGTTAGCAGTCACCTGTCTTCTGATACATGCACTTATATCATATTTTAAGTAACTAGCTATGATTTAGTCATTATACAAGTCATATACTTAGATTTATACCCACAGTCTGAGGTTTAGTAGCCCATTTTGGATTGGGCCCATGGTTTTATCAGGATATTTATCAAAAATTGGGTCTAGACAATTTTGTTTTCTCAATGAGGTACCAATTGATAAATCTATGGAAAATCATGATGTTCACAGTAAAAGTGAATTATATTTAGCACTGTTGGGAAATCACAAACCAAGTTTTGTTGGTTTCTGACTTCATAACTACAAGGATACTTTCTTTAGGTAACACATGAATTCATAATCCGAAGGGGGAAACACTTCATAAAAATAACCTAACATTAAATATAACTTATAAAAGAACCACTTAACTTGGCAAAATATGAATGAAATAAAACACATGGATTATAGTTCCCTTAAATTCACATAGGAACAAAATGTGCTCAACAAAATATGCTTCAGTATTGCCAAACTAGAAACATCTGAAAATAACCTAAGAGATTTCCTTAAACCACAGCATGTTTCTGGCTTTGTCCACCACTTAATTAAGTGTTGCTTTAATAACGAAGCACATTAGCAGTGGGGGTTGTATCATTTCCCACAAACCATTCTTAATGTAGTAGTAAAAACAAAGACAATAGTTCCAACATGAGAATATATTTGATTTCACAATCTTACCTTCTTACCATATGTTTCATACCAACCTTACCAGTTGTTTTCTGAAATCCTCTTTAGTTAAGAAAGTTCTTTACTGTTCTGCCTTCAACATTTAGGAGGAAACTTCTAACGATGGCTCAAGGATAAAGGAGCTAGGTGTGATGTTTCCTTGGCAACTATAATACCATTGCTTTTGAAGAACCAGAGTAATATTGGGTGATGTTATGCTTTAGATCTAAAATTGTCCCCAAAGCCTCATGTGTTTGGAAGGTGACTGTATGATGGGGGTGTTATAACGGACTGTTAGGAGGGATCTGGTCAGGAGAGGTAGGTCACTGGGAGCATGCCCTAGAAGGATGTGTCTCTCTTCCTGACTCCTCCCTTCACTATTTCCTGGCTAACGTGATGTGAGCAGCTTTTCTTTTTCCTGCCCCTCTGTCAAGCTGTTTCTCCTTCAGAACCAGCTAACCATGGACTGAAACGTGAGCCATAATAAACATCTCCTTCGCTAAGTTGTAAATGAATGGGTGTTGCACCCCAGTGATGAGAAAGTGACTAAGACAGTGGATAACACAAAATTGAAGTTTAGATATTTTAAGGCAAGTTATTGTTTCATTCATTGTCTTCACAGTGTCAACTATTGAAACTTTAAAACAAAGATCGTAGAAGAGCTTAAACAATCCATAAAGGTGATTTAACAGCAAATATAGTGAAATCGATCACAATCTCAATACATAAGTAGACAAATTTTCTAATCATATAAAAAACAATGAACTATTGAAATAAAAATTTAAATGTCTTGAAATTTCACTTCCTATAAAGCTAGTCTAAGTAAAAGTGACTTTTAATGAAGGCAATAAAATTATTTCAATTGTTTGGAGAAAAGTTGCTTCAAGGCTTTGAAAAGAGAAAAAAGGATGGCAAAGTATCAGTGGTCAAAGGGTGGAGAGGACTAGGAGCCTTGGATAGTGAACCTGGTCTTGGGGACCATTTTTCCCCAGTGAACTTTGGTTGTTTGAAAGAAAACCTGAAACTCCAAGAAGCTGGGAAGCTGAGCATTATCATAGCTTTGCAGAAAAAGAGAAATAGACATTAAAGTTTAGGGTCTATCACAAAGACAATTGTAGAAACCCTGAAGCGCTGATATACAAAGATGTGATATAAATATATATGCATATATATACATTGTACTCTGAAAAAGTACTAAAAAACTAATAAATGAGTGTATAATTTATAAACTTTTTGAAGAGAAAATTTTTTAAAGCCCAATCAAAATAAAAACATGAAAACAGAGAAGAAGAATAATAGAACAACTGAAAAATAAATGCTAAGATGTCACATTTAAACTCAAATATATAAGTAATGACATTAATTGAAAAAATATAAATTTTCTAATAAAAAGACAAAGTTGATCACAGTGAGAGAAAGAAACCTCTACCATATGACATAAGAAAGCAGCATATAAAACATAGGAATAAAGACAGGTTGAAATTAAAGGGCATAAAGAGTCACCATATACAAATATTAACTAAAAGAAAAATTATGTAGTTATATTATCAAAGTTAACTGTAAAAGAAAAAGCATCATTATATAGAAAAGGTACTTCATAATAATAAAAGTTTCTATTCACCAAGATGATTATAATCAATCTAATTTTCTAAAAGCAGACTCAAAATATGCCTAGTTATGAATCATTTTTACAATAGACAAAAGAAAATGGACAATTCTAAAACATTAGTAAACTGTAATATACCTCTAAATATCTAATAGGACAAACCATAATAATAAGATTATAAGGGCCAGGGATATAGTGGCACAAGTGCCTGCCTGGCAAGCATAAGGTCCTGAGTTTGATTCCCGGCACCAAAAAAAAAAAAAAGATTATAATATTTAGAGGAAGACAAACAAACAAAAGAAATACAGATGCCGTAAATACACCTAAGAATATATGTACACTCAGATATATCAGGGTTTCTACCCATACTATTTGTGTTAGAAAAATGTACTAACAGTATCAAGGAAACTAAAATTAGATTACTGCCTTACTAAACAAAAACCAAATTTTGCATTAAAACCTAAGTATGAAAAAATTCTACATACTGTGCAATAAAATATGAGAATGTCTATCTTTAAGAACTTGTTGGGGGTCTGAGGTTGTAGTTCAGTGGCACAGTTCCTGCCTGGCAAGTGGAAGGTCATGAGTTCAATTCCCTGTACAAAAACAAAACAAAACAAAACAAAGCCTTTCTGTAAGTAAATATTGCTTAAACTAGACATTAAAGGTACAACCTATTTAGTCCCAGTGCTCTAGAGGACTGAAGCTGGAGGTTCACAAGTTTGAGTCCAGCCTGGGCTACTCAGTGACTGGCAAGATCTCGCCTAAAAATAAAAAACAGAAAAAGGACAGGGGATGTAGCTTAGTAGTAAGACCCCAGATTTAATCCTCAGTGGTGAAAAAAAAAAGAAAAAAGTATAAACCACATAGGGAAAGATGAATTTTTAAAAACAAAAGTAAAAGCTTTTATTATAAATTATTGCTCTGTTCTTAGAAAAAAAATTAAAATTACTGTATTACTCATTGTTTCATAAATTATGATGATCTGCACAGTGGATTAATATCCAACTTTAATAAGAATGAGTACACTGACATACTGCTGCGGGAAGACCACCAGGACATAGCAATTAACCAAAGCTACGTAGAAAATTCAGTATCATTTATGTGAAATTGGGAAAATAACACGCATGTTTATATTTGCTTGCATGTGAACTAAATTTTGGAGGAATGTGTGTGGTTTCTCTCTCTTTTTTTTTTTTTTTGGTACTGGAAACCAAACTCAGGACCTTGCACTTGTCAGGCAGGTGCTGTGCCACCGAGTTAAATCCCTGGCCAAGTGTGTTGTTTTTTGCGGCATGTGATGAGGCAAGAGCTAATTAGATGAAATACAGAGGTGAGAGTGGTTATCTTTTCACGCTATTGTTTTTAATACACATATTATAAAATTTTAAACTATGTGAATATATAATATTTTACATTTTTAATTTAGAATGAGGTAAAACTTTTTACAGCAAAGTCTCTCTCCAAAACAACTGACAATTTAAATATTATTAAAATTAAAATAACAAACAGAGCCTGCTGCAA
>RJWT010039030.1:0-12748 GCA_004365215.1 Cuniculus paca | reverse complement strand
CCACCATCACATCAGAAGTATTTGGTTTTCCATCAATACCTACTCACTGGGTGGTCGCTTAAAGCTAAAAAATTCTGAAAAATTGTCTGCTCCAGTAAGGTTTCTTAAAGTACACAAATACTGGTTGTCTTTTTTTTTTTTTTTTTTTTTTTTGGAGGCAGAGTCTTGCCATGCAGTTGAGTCTGGCCTTGAACTCACTATGTAATCCAGGCTGGCCTTGAAGTTGTAGAGATCCTCCTACCTCAGACTCCCAAGTGTTGGAATTACAGGTGTACACCACCACATCTTGCAAATATTGGTAGTCTTTGATCAAAGTATGTCTTATATAGGATGTATGTGGACCCTCTCCCCTGCTACTGTGACAAAATTATACTTAGAGGCCTTCAAGGGTTTCCTAAGCATGCATAAACACACTAATGAAAATAAGAGCAGATTAAACTTCATCTTAACTTCTGAGGACCAACTGACTATACAGAGTACTTTGGTTTTCACCCACCCATTTGACAACCATTTGAGTTTGTATATCTCAGACACCATGATATTTCAAAAAAATTCCAGAATGTCTATTTCATACACGTGATGGTGCAAAGTTCTCTATTGGGTATCAGGTAACAGCTTCCAAAAATTCTATCAAAAATCTAAAATGTGAGTGCAATGTCACGGAGTTCCACAATCAATACCCTGGCCTCCATCACAGGGCACAGCTCAGAGAGAGGAGAGGTCCTTGGCTCTATTCAGTCAAGCTAGTCACACCCTTGGCATTGGTCTTGTCAACCAATTTAAAGTCTTTGTTTTGAGATAATCAGGCTGCACCTCAGTACAGGCAAGCTCATAGGGTGATCCTAATCAAGGTCAATTATGATCAAAGGAAAAGAAGTGTAAGGTCTGTGGGAACGAGCTGTCACAGAGGGAGGTGGTCTCAGCTTGAAGTTAGTGTTCTGACATGTCTGGGCAAGTCCTATGAGGAGACTGGCAACTATTGGCTCTTTCTGAGAGAAAACCCACCATAAGGAAGAACCACCTGAGGCTGGACTCAGAAGAAAGATGTCATCACCAGTGTAGAATGACAGCCACTCAGGGATGCCCCTGTAGGATCCAGAAGAGAAATAATGCCTAGCATGGCATGCAAAGTAACCATGTCACAAGACACTTGTGGAACATACTGGCCCAGCAGATTTGAAACTCTTGTACTGTGGTAAAACAAACCAAAAGGAAAGTGATGCCAGTCTGCGCCAGTCCACCAGAGACCGTACATCGCCTTGTCACCTAAGGCCTCCAAGATATTAGTGACAGTGTCATCAAAGACAGTAGACTCTGTAGTCATGCCAGGCTGAGAACCAAAGGAGGCAATGGCAAAATGAGATAGCAGGTGAAGGACTCCTTCCCACCCAGGAAGTGACAGATACTCCATCAGGAACTCTGACCACTAGGGGAACTGGCCATCTTCCTGTAGAAGGATGATCAGCATCAGTAGTGCTCAGCATGTGGTGCGATAGAGAGCACAAAGCCACGAGGGAGAAGTATATCCTCTGACTCATGGACTCACATATTGGCCTCTTTCAGTAACAAAGAATTATATGGAACTGAGCTCCCCCAAGAATAATTAGGCCAGGTTCAAAAGCATCATCTTGAACCTTGACCAGAACACAACACTGAGACCTCAAAAGGGAACAGATACTGCAGTGAGGATGCAGACGGTTAGAACGCTGACCTGATCGGGCTTTAGGTCAGCGTGAACAGCACCTCCCTGCTGGTGGCAACATGCTTGAGGATCCAAGAGGTGCTTTTTAGAAGGTTATAGAGCCACAGAACAGGACATATTAAATTCCTAGCTTTTTAAAAAAGTATAGTAGAAAGTTCTACCTGAACCACACAATTAGTATCTTATTTCAGAAAATGATACAGAACAGACTACAGAGCTGTACATTTCTAAAGGTCATAACAGAACAAAGGACAGATGTTGAAGGGTTTTTAAGAACTACCAAGTGGTTCAGTGAAAACTGGAGGCAATCTCCATGGTCCCTTAGAACGCAATGGAAGAAGAATGAAGACCACCTTTGGTTAGAACTCAGAGGAGCCCTAGTCCACTTACAAAATCAGTCCATGGGCCAGAGTCCTTTAGGACATGCCTGAGTTATCTCTAGAGACTGGTGCTGAAGAGGAAGATTCTTGCAGCAGCAGGTCAGAAAAACCCACCACTTGAATATACCAGGTGAATTTGAGGATGATGCTAATGTCTTAAAAAGAGAAAGGTTAAGGGAAAGTTTACATATGGAAGGGTGAACATCAAGACCATTTTGATCAGGAAATCTGGAAAATCACTTTTAAAATCAGTCTATGTTACTAATAAACAGCACCACCTACCAGTGTTAGGTTTGGTTGCTAAATTCAGAGAACCAATATGCACAAGGGACTCAGTGGACATAAGGACCTCATGGCCACACATAAGCTGGGATTCAAAATCAGTCACCCGTATTTGTTGTAGAAACCACTCAGAGTATTCACCCTGCACCAGGCCTGGGTTAAAGGCCTCACATCCATCATTTATCCTTTGATGAGCTAGAGACAGAATGCTATTGTTTTTCCCAACTTTCCCACGAAGAATTGAAAAGTTAGAGAAATCAAGTAACTTTGCTTCCTCACAATAAGGGATACACTTGGGGTCTGAAGAAGCTCTTAACTTCCTGGGTTTGTTCCCCTGAAGTGCATGGGTTTTCAGTTTTCCTTCTTGATTTGGAATCTTTAGAAAGATTTGCTGCTTTTTGCCCACGACTTTAAGCTACAGGTACACTGGGTGCCCTTTGGAGTTGGAAACGTGTGAGAGTAGAGTCACTTGAAGATTTCTCTGTGAACAGTATCAGTAGCAACACTGCTCTTCTCTCGTCCTTGGTTTAAGAAAGCCTTTGCATTTTGAGGTAGAACCTTCTAGGCCCTTGGAGAAATGCTGATCTCGAGACCTTATCCTCTTGTGGTGGCCACGCTTCTGCCCATGGCATGGTTTATTCCTGCTGTAGTGAGGGCAGCCATGGGCCCAGCAAGGTTGATGTAAGTGAAGGGGTCTTGTGTGATTTCAAAGACAGACATCACCTGGGTTCCAAAAAGAGGGAAGAAGATTTGGGACTCTGTAGAACATACCCAAAACACCTGTTTAAAACAAAAACACAGAATAGCCCTTGCACTTGATGCCTGCACAGAGCACTACAGCAAAGTATATAATTGTGACTGGATTTTTCACATTACCTATTTTTTGGAGGGGAGATGGAAACCTTTTGTTTTGGAGTTTCATTGAAAGTTTATGAACAGAAATTACCAGATAGCTGTTTATAAGAAAAATGTAATATACTAAAGATTAATAGTTATGTCTATAACCCACACACTTATAAATATGAAGAACTTTCCTTGGATCACAAATATGTTCAGCCAGTGAGAATGATGCTTTGATAATTAACACATGAATGAGTGACCTTCGACAATCCATTTTAATCTGAATCTTGGTTATTGTATCTCCACAGAATGCCATTTCCGCCAGAAAACTACAATGAAATTTATAAGCACAAACAGGATTAAAATGTACTAATGTGCCCATCACATGGTTTGATGTGTAAGAATTAGTGATAAAAATGACCTTTGCACCCTGATTCCCCCACACTGTCTCTGGGCTGAGTCCAAGTGTGTCTCACTGGCCAAGAGAACCAGGCTGTGAAAGGTGCATGGCTGTGGTGACTTTTCCTCCAAATGGATGGAAAATGCTTGTGCTTTCCTTGACACCAAGAACACATAGGGTAGTCTTTGGGGTGTACAGTAGTGTGTGTATCAACCATGTATTTGCATAAAGTTTCATGTATTTGCATAACCATGTGTTTGAATAAAATTTCAAAGGACTTTCTTGATATATGCAATATGACAGCCACTGTCACGATATATTTATATATGTTCTACCCAGGTTTTATTAAATAAACTTGCAAGTGTTTGCTTTCCTAAGGAGGGGTATGTTTGGGGTGGGGGTAATCATTTCCTCTCACTATAGAAAGTCACACAGGCTGACACGCTCCCCATACCCATGCTGCAAACAGCCTGCTGTTCCCCATCAATAGGAACAGCAAACGCTCAGATAGACCAGCTTCTTGTATCTCTTCTTTCTTGAAAATGCCTACACCATTAATAAACACAAACAGCTTTGAGATGGGCAGTAAGCACCACCTTTCTGAGGTTCAGAGGAAGGATGAAATGGATGGCCTTGACCTTCAGCACACAGAGTCCCCTAATGGTCACATCCCCAGCCTGGCTGCCCTACTTTCCACAAGATGGATTTAGCCAGAAGGACAATGAGAATTCCTTACTGACTATGCCAGTATTCACCACATTCTTTCAGAGACACTAGAAGCTCAGATGGGTCAAATCTTGCCATTGAAAATACCAACATAATTTACATCAGAAATCCCTGATAGCATCTTGTACCACAAGGGGTGAGTGGGGGCTCCAGGATGCCCAATATCTATAAAGCAATGGGTAAGGTTGAGGGAAATGCTGTTAAATAGGATTCTTCATTGCAGAATGTCTCTTACCCTTTAATGCAGACAATGCCCAGCTGGAAGAATACAGGATATAATGTTTCTCAAACTCTTGTGACCATAGAACATTTCTATCATGGCACACGAACACATTCTGGTGCCACATAACAAGAATACAATTTGCAAATGCTGATCAATGCCTTTACTTCTGCAGGTGTGTCCTGAGGATCTACGGTTATAGGTCTTCCTAGTTGAGACAATTCTTGGTGAGAATATTCAGTTAAACAAGTTTTATGTTGAGCAGTAATTAATTGAGCAATCAGTTCTATTCCCTACCATCTTTTTCAACCTGTTTACAAATGCTATATTAAGTAATATACTTTTCAGATTTAATTTAAATGTGTATTCTTCTAGAATCTGAAAATCATTCTAAGCTATTTTTCTTTGTTTACATTATTTTGTTTTTTGTTTGATTGTTTTTAAAGAAAAATGTCAGTATAAGTGATTCAGGATTTTCATTCTGTTTTTCTTTTCTGGATAGTGTTTATTTTTTTCAGAATTTCTATATATTTTACTGTAAGACAAAAAGGATACTAGGCTTCAACACAGCCTTTTGCAATCTATAAACCAGGTCACCCTCCCAGTGATGGACATTTCTGGAACATTTATAAATACCATAGCATGAAAGCTCTCCCTCCCACATCCTCTGAAAACATAGCTTGGCTACAAATTCCCCAGTAAGATTATGTAGGATATGTGGTTTCCATGCATTTAAAGGAGATGATGAGGTATATCTCAGCCTTGTCTCTCTCCTGTCTTTTTTAGCCTGTGCCTCAATCCCTGACTCTGGGAGGTCTCAAAAGAACTCACAAGTGCTAGTCAGGTAGATCCCTTAGGGAACCTCAGAAGGTGGTGATAGCAGCTTTACAAATCCATGCAAAAGGCCTATCTACTCAGCAGGGCCTGGTGGTGCACACTTGTAATCCCAGCACTCAAGAGACTGAGACAGGAGGATTGTTGTGAGTTTGAGGCCAGCCTGGGCTACAAAGTGAGCTCAAGGCCAGTCTGAATGGCATAGCAAGACCCTGTCTCAAAAAGACAAGGGACAGGGATTTAGCTCAGTGACCTAAGTACCTGCCTGGCAAGCATAAGGTCACAAGTTCTATCCCTGGTGCCACAAAAAAAAAAAAAAAGCCTATGTACTCAGGGTGGCTTCCTGGGCTGAGACCTCACAAGGTCACAAGTGAAGTGAAACCAACCAAACTCCTGTAGAGGCCGAGGAAAAAGCAAACCCAGGAAGGAGCTTTGGGGACCAGGCAAAGAAAGACACCTCTCATCATTGTTAGCTATGACCCACAGGTTAGGCTTAGTATACACTAATAAATTTATAATTAGAGTCAAAGACTATACTAGTAATATCCATTTTCTTGCACACTGAACTTTAATAGTAAATTTTCACAAATTTTTCTTGACAGAATGTGATACCACTCAGTATTCTACATTCTGTAGTTAAAAGCCTAGCGAGAACTTTTTTCTTATGCTTTTTTTTTTTGTAGGGACCATTTCTGGGGATTGAACTAGGGACTGTGCACTGAGTTACATCCCCAGCTCCTTTTTATTTTATTTTTGAGACAGAGTTTTGCTGAGTTGCCCAGGCTGGGCTTGAAGTTGAATCTTTCTGCTTCAGCCTCCTAGGGCGAGAACTTTTCATGATTTTTCATAATTAACATTTTGTTTCTCATTTAATATTTCATGTCAATGATGAAATTTTGCATAATGAATTCAAAGTCATTTTTCCAAGTTTTAATTCTGTTTTTTGATAAGCATGGCCAGCCTCAGTATTAACTTGGATATGAATCAGCCTAATCACTCGGGTGAATGGCTAACTCCCTAGCCAGCTGTCCACCTTCCACATGGAGCCATCCAGGTGGGGAGAAAATGACCAGGAGTCTCAACTGCACCCAGGACAGCTCTTCCCCTGCGAGGGTGCAGCCTGGGGCAGGTGCCTCCTGTCAGGTGGGAGCACCAAGACTGAGGACCAGCCACGGTGTCGCATGGGACAGGGACCAGGAACCACGGGACAACAGCAATGCTAAGAAAACCAGAAAACATGAGAAAAGTGAGTTACTTTATATGTAAGCTAAAGATAGATCCCACGTGTGTATCAACCACAAGACTGCTATACAAATGTGTACCATCATGTGTGAAAAACACAGCTGAAACCAGGGGCTTTCAAATGCTTTGCTCTCAGCATCCCTTTCCATGCCTCATAATTCTGAGCCTGCCAAAGGTGGTGATGTGGGTTGCACCTGCCTACTGGTATTAGAAACTAAAACTGAGAAATTTTCCAAAGAGTAATATTAATACAGTGCATTATCACAATGTAATAATGATAGAAATAATGTGCAGAGCAAACGTAACACCCTTGACACACCCCAAACCATCCCTGCTTTGTGGAAAAACTGTCTTCCACACACTGCTCCTTAGTGTCAAAGAGGTTGAGAACCATTGATATAAATAACACCTTTTTATGACAATTATATTTTCCAAGACAAAATATTAGTGAAAAGAATGGCATTATTTTACATTTTTGCAAGTCTTTTTATTGTCTTAACAGATATTGAGTTTTCCAGCTTCTTTCAATTTCTTGCATTGTGTTCTTTCAGGTGTGGTATAAAAAGAAAATTCAAACAAACCTATTTATAGTTGGCAAATAGAAGAGGATGATAACAGGCACTTTATATAATCATTGGTGATCTGCTTTGATAATATAACAATATTCAACACTTAATAGTTGGTTGAGGCCTGGAATACAAAAGTGCATCAATGAACCATGCTGTTGCATTAAATGAATTCCCATCTTGTACGTTCAGTTAATATTCTACTCTTGTGTGATTTTTTGTTAATACCAAACATTAGTCATTTGGAAAGTATTGATTTAGGTAGATCTTCCAAATGCTAGCATATTTCATTGTTAAGTATCAAAAATAAACTACATTTATTAATACCATCTTTTGAGAAAAGTATAAGAAACCTGTGTAGCTCAAAGTGACCGATAAAAATTTTCCAAGATTCTAATTTTCATTTGAAACCTTAAGTTTTATCACTTGCAACAAATGCTGTCACTTGTTTTCCTGGAAGAGACATGTTCTTTTAATTTTTGAGAAAGTTTCTGCCAAGTGCTAAAGCGTCCATAACCAGCTGCTGAGAAGACAGTAAAGTGCTAAGCAGCAGAGAAAACAGCCTCTCTGAGAGTCACTGTCCTGAGGCTGGAATATAGCACAGTGAGGAAGACAAAAAGGTGACAAGTGGGTCCACTGAACCCAGGAAGCATCTGAAGCATGATTTGAAGCCCACAGAGAGATTGAAGAGACAAACTTCAATGAAGAAGAAGGAGATAGCCAGCAGTGCCTTCTCCCTGAGACAGGACTCATTGCACAAGAGGAGCAGTTTGAACCTGTGGATGCATGGTGACAGTGACAGTGATGGCTGGCAACCCCAGAGGCCTCTCCAGACAGGTGCAGCAGTGGAGGGGAGCAGCAGATATGAAGGACTACACTAGCTGGTGGTAAGTGCAGAGGACTTAGTCCTCCCATGGGAGAGAGTGATTGGCCAGGAGCCATCCTGGAGATGGGCTGGCTGAGCTCAGAACCCAGAACTGTGGCTGGCTTCATCCAGTGGCTCTCAGCTGGGCTCAGAATCACAGAAATTGCTTGGACATTGGCGAGTCCAGTGACTCTGGTCTTGGGGCAGGTCATCTGAGATTATTCACTACCCCACCAAAACGCTACTGCTGGCTTGCTGGGATAGATCTGCATGAATCAGGACACTGTCTCCACAGGTTTCTACTAGTGAAACCAGAGAGAACCCTGGAAGTGGACTTTTTCTTTTTTCTCTTTCTCCTTCATTGTTTGACCTTGTTTTTATGAGTGTGAACATAGTTCCTAACTTCTTCATGGCTGTGGTTCTAGTCTGTTCTTCCTTTTATCTCTTCCATCTTTCTTTTCATTCAGTCTTCTGCACCAGCTTTCCAAAGTTGGTGTGATCCCCCTTCATCCTCCAACCTTATGTCTAATCTCTTTCTTTTCTTCCACTTCAATATTTTCTCCTTAATTCATTTTAAATTTTAACTTATGAGTGCAAAATTGACATATTAAGGACTTGTATACTGTATACAATTTTCTGGTTTGTTTTAGATTTTGTTATATAACCACAAATCTAGTTTATACAGTTAAAAGTGGCAAATTAAGTATTAGCACAGTGTCATTTTCTAGGCTGTGTTTGATGCGATTGGTACAACTATAGCCAAAATTGACATAACTGCTCAAAACAGTTGTTAGTCCTGGTATTCCATGACTGAGATTAAGGGTCACAGAAAATACAGTGGCACAGTGTTAAATGACCAGGGACTAGGCAAAACATGCAACAACTTTTCATCTCCAAAAAACTGAAGAGATAAGGCCTTCTAACATACTCAAAACACAAAAACCAGTTACACCTGGAAGATATCTCAGAGAAGGAATCATCACCTAGTGGTTCTAAATACTAGCAATGAAGCAACCAACCATAGGCAATTTACAAGCATCACCCCAGGATTTAAACTAAAAAAAGAAAATGAGAAGACACTTAAACAAAATGCAACCCAAGACATCCAGTTCACCAAGGACAAATCCAGGGTGTAGTGAGGTGAGACAATCCAAAAGCTCCCCCACCAGGCCTCTCTGACATGGTAGCAACAAAGAAATTGAATGAGACTCTGGAAAAAATGAAACCAGAAATAATTTCTCAGATAACTACAGAGATTGGTGTCCAAAATAAAGACTATGCTTAGTGATGCTAGAGCAGATACAGACAAAAAAAAAGAAAGAAAGAAAAAACATGAGTTTCAGAAAATTATGGAATCTCAGCATAGCAAAAAAATGGAAACCATAATGCACATTCAAGCAGATATCCAGGATAATAAAAATTCCATTAAAAATCTTTGAAGCACATTAAGCCAATATAAAGACAGGATCTCAGATATTGAAGACTGGCTTGCACTCAGTGACCAGGAAAAAAAAGATTTGTCAAAAATATAAAGGGACTATGAGAAATCAATCCAGCAGCTGCTAGATGAGACAAAGAAGAATAATTTAAGATTGACTGGAGTGAATGAAAAAGCAGGAGATACCACAAATGGTATTTTTAAAAGTTCACAGATGTCATTGCAAAAGTTTTCCTGGTAGAGAAAAAGAATTTGACATGCAGATAAATGCGGCATATACAACTCCGATTATCCATGATAAAAAAAATCTATAGCCAGGCATATCATAGGCAAGATTCCAGAAATTAAAGATAAGAATAGAATCTTAAAAGCTGTTAGGGAAAAGAAACAAGTCACCTGTAAAGGAAAGTTCATCAGAATCACAGCTGACTTCTCGGGATAAGCTCTCAAGTCAAGTTGAGCTTCGAGTGAAGTATTTCAGTTCTAAAGAAAAATAACATTCTACCGAAATTGATATAGCCCGCAAAATTATCTTTCAAAACTAATAGAGCAACAAGATACTTGCATGCTAAAGAACATCTTAGAAAATTTATAACCACCAAACCAGCACTCCAAAATGTTCTGAAGTACATTCTAGAAAGAGATAATAAGGACTACCACTCCATGAACCCCAACAGGAGGAATCCACCAGGTAAGGCAAACAAATAGAGGAAGGGAAGAAAAATGGAGAGCCAATACCAGCAAAATAATATGACAAGGATAAGTCAATACATATCAGTTATAACCATCAGTGTTAATGGTATTGATTCATCAACCAAAAGTCACAGACTGGCAGAATGGATCAAGAAGCAAGGTTCAACAATATGCTGCATACAAGAGGTACATTTAAGTCAAAAAGAAATTCATAGACTGAAAGTCAAAGGATGGAAAACAATACTCCATGTAACAGGAACCCAGGAAAACACAAGGGTAGCTATTATATTTGCAGACAAAGTGAATTTCAAGCCTAAACTGATTAAGAGAGATAAAGAAGGTCACTACATCCTCATAAAGGAAACAATCCAAGAGGAGGGGTAACAACCGTAAATATATATGCAACAAATAGTTTTTAACTCAACTATATAAAACAAACACTAATGGAGATGAAAAATCAAATAAGTCCTAATATAATTGTATTGGGAGATCTCAATACTCCTTTTCACAAAACAACAGATCAACTAGACAAGAAAATCAGTAAGAAAATATTAGAAATGAACCAAACTTTTGAACAAGTGGATGTAATTGATGTCTATATGTTCCAACCAAAGCCATCAGAATACACATTCTTCTCAGCTGCCCATGAGATGTTCTCCAAAATAGACCACATACTGGCTCATAGCACATGAATAAGTAAATGCAAAGGAACTGAAATGATCCCATGCATACTATCAGACCACAGTGTGATGCAATAGGAAACCCATGGCAAAAGAAATCAGAAAAACCTCATAAACACATGGAAATTAAATAGCATTCTCCCAATAAACCAAAGGGTCACAGATGAAATTAAAGAAGAAATTAAGACAGTTCACATATAAACAACTTAATGGTGAATCCTAAAATTCTAAAAAAAGAAGGGCAGGCTAAGCCAAAACTCATAGGAGGAAGGATATTATAAAGATCAGAGCAGAAATTAATTCATTGGAGACTAAAAACACAATACAAAGATTCAATGAATCAAAGAGTTAGATGTTGACAAACCCTTATCTGACCTTACCAAAAAAGGGAAAAAAGATTCAAATCCATGCTATTAGGAATTAAAAGGGTGAAATCAAAACAGACCCTGCAAAAATTGAGATCATCTATACCTACTTTGAATACTTGTATTCTAATAAGATGGAAAATACAGAAGATATGGACAGATTCCTAAATACATATGAATTTTCAGAACTGAAATAAGATATAAAAATCCTAAATAAACCAATATCAATCAAAGAAATCAAAGATGGAATTAAAAATCTATCAACAAAGAAAAGGCCAAGCCCTGATGGATTCACTACTGAATTCTACATGAAATTTAGAGACCTAGTACCACTTCTTCTCAAACTTTTTAATGAAATTGAAAGAGAAGCAATACTTTCAAATTAATTCCTGGAAGCAAGAAATACCTTGATACCAAAACCAGAGAAGGACCCAAATAAGAAAGAGAACTACAAGCCAATTTCCTTAATGAACATAGATGTAAAAATACTCAATAAGATACTGGCAAACAGAATGCAGCAAATCATCAAGATGATTATACACCATGATGAAGTGGGATTCATTCCAGGGATGTAGGGATGGTTCAGAATACATAAATCAATAAATGTAAAACCTCATATTAACAGAACCAAGGACAAAAATCCTATGATCATCTCAATAGATGCAGAAAAAGCTTTTGACAATGTCCAGCACCCATTCATGATAAAAACTCTACAAAAATAAGAATAGATGGTCTTTATCTCAATCTAATAAAAGCCATCTATGACAAACCAACAACCAATATCATAGTAAATGGACAAAAACTGAAAACCAACTCTCTAAAATCAAGAACAAGACAAGCATGTCCATTGTCTCCACTCTTATTCAACACAGTCCTGGAAATTTTAACCAGAGCAATTAGACAAGAGAAAGAAATAAAAAGAATAAAGATAGGAAAGGAAGAATTTAAACTATCATTATTTACAGATGACATCATACTCTACATAGAAGACCCCAAAACTCCACTGAAAAACTGGTAGATGTAATAAGCAAATTCAGTAGCTTAGCTAGATACAAAGACAACACTCAAAAATCAGTAGCCTTCCTGTACATAAATAACAAACTCATTGAGAGAGAAATCAGTAAAACAACACCTTTCACAGTAGCATCCAAAAATTTGAAATACCTATGAATCAACCTAATGGAGGATGTAAAAGCCTTCTACATTGAAAACTACAGTACTCTGAAAAAGGAGATTGAAGAAGATATTATGACATGGAGAGATATCCTCTGCTCTTTTGTAGGGAGAACTAATATAGTGAAAATGGCCATACTTCCAAAACTGTTACACAGATTCAATGCAATCCCAACCAAAATTCCAAAAGTATATCTCACAGAATTAGAGAAGACTATCCTAAAATTCCTTTGGAACCAGAAAAGACCCAGAAGAGTAAAGGATATCCTGGGCAACAAAGGCAAAACAGGGGCTATCCCAATTCCTGACTTGAAAGTATACTATAAAACTACTGTGATAAAA
>RJWT010039029.1:0-12748 GCA_004365215.1 Cuniculus paca | reverse complement strand
GGAAAATTGCTCCCCTGCTCACCTTTTGGGTCTTCCTCTGGAGAGGAGGGGTTGGTGGTCCCCAAGTTCCTGCTGGTCTTCACAGTCTAATATTCTGCCGCTCCAGCTACGCAGGATTTACCTAGAGCCGCTGTCTCTCTGGGTCGTCGTGAAGACATCAAGTGTTCAGGTCGCAATGAAACAGCCACTGAGACTAGCGCCAAGAGGACTGAGTCATAACCTTCTGTTTCCATGCCAAGTTCCTTGATTTTGAAAGAAACAGTCAAGCTAAAAATGAACTCTTAAATTGTCAGTGCTGGGTTGGACAGGAAGTCTGTCTGTGAGCCTTGGGACTTAGAGAACTCCATTTTTGTTCTCTTTGAGTTTTCGAGTAAACGGGAATATGGTGTCACAAACTCACAGATGAGACCAGCACTGGCACGAAAATACATTTCTCTTACATTGAGAGGACTTGGGGACATTTTTCCTATCGCTTCATAGCTAAAATGTGAACCTAGTAGCCAAGGTTTTATTGGTATAATTCCTAGTTTCTCCCTAATAAACCCACCAGATGATGCCCAGATCAAATTGAGAAGTTAAATACTCCTGGTTGATAGGACATGAAGTGGCAAGACATAGAGGTACCATTTAAAATCATCAGTTTCAACATCTTAGAATCTAGCAGTTTAACTAAGGATCATGCTTTGCCAAAGATGAAGGGATTCCTCATGGTGGAGTTCAGCCATAAATATCTGCTCTCCCCAGCCCTCATTTTAAAATCATCAGGGTTAGAAACAAGTCAGGAATTCTGCAGCAGCTAAATAATGGAAGGAAACTCAGCGAAGGGAAGCGTTCTCAGGGATTTGGGGATTTTCCAAATGCCAAGAATTAAACTAGGCAAATTCACATGCACAGGATGACCTGACCTGCAGGGCGAGGTGTACAGGGAATTAAGCTGGGAGCTGTTGCCTCCCCTTGAGGCAGAGACTAGCCAGAGGTTGTTGAGTACCAAAACACAGCTATGGTGACAGGAAAACAGGGGCCCCTATTCTCATGTGGCTAATTCAGAAGCCTGGCACTTCCTATGAAGCATGGTGAGAAAACCCAGAGTGTGAGATGCCAAAGGGTGCAGCAAAGAAAGAAAAGCTAATGAAAATTAGTGCAGAGAAAACCAGAAGACAAGACAGACACAGTGCACAAAAAAAGGAAAACAAGACAGTAGAGAGAAGGCAGAGTCGGGGAGAAAAATAAGAAGCTATGGCCGAAAGGTCAGACTGGGAGGCAGAAACATGCAGAGGACAGAAGACCCAGTTGCTGACCCCCTCAGTCAGCAGTCAGTCAGGAGGTGAGCTATGCTCCACCAGTCCTGGGGGTGTCTTCAGGGCGCCTGCAGTGCTGGGTTCTGGAGCCCTGGCCTTGAACAAAAACTGTCCAGTTCTACTCAGGTGGTATTGACAGCCTTGGAACCGGGTCCAAGACATCTGTCCCTAACTCATCTGGTTCTGCCCTCGAGCTCCCTGCCTCAGTGGGTAGAGGACCGGAGCAGCACCTCCCAGCCGTCTTCTCACTTTTAAAAGTGTCATCCGTCATCAAGAAGAAAGGGATTCGAGAAGCAACTGAGGCTGAAGGCATAAGTGCCGGGGAGCCCAGAGGAGCCTGTCTGAGAGGACAGTTTGGACAAAGGAGGAGGCAGCCAGATGAGGGACTCTGGCGGGGACAGGCTGTAGCAGCTTTTTCCCAAGCCTCATTCCAGCTCCACTTACCGCTCTTAAAAGAGAAAAAAAATGAAATGAAGGAAGAGAAATGAATAATGTCAATCATGAGCGGAGCAGCCTGTTGTTGTCATCTGTCCCCCTTCGGAAAGTCGCTGGAGGAAGTACCATTCCTAGTGCCTCTCCCAGCGCAGCCGGTCAGCAGCTGTGCGGAGAGAATCACGCGGCTCCTCCCGAGGGAAGAGGACTGCTCCGAGCGAGCGGGACACATGAATCCTGTGACCCGCCCCCGGCGGAACTGTCAGACTGGGAGAGGGCAGATCTGTACTAGGCTCAGACACATCTGGACGCTGTCACACACACAGGAGAATAAACCAGATGGTGCCATTTTGGGAATATTCTTTGGCCTGGAAGCGACTCTCCCTCACTGACTGAAAAGCCAGCATCCAGCTATATTCTTGGATTAACAGTAAAATATCCCTGAAGGGCTAAGGATGGAGACTATGTTACACCCAGTTCTCAGTAGAAGTTAGCCTTTTCTGCCGTATTCCTCAGCTGCAGTGAAACAAATGGGTGTTTTGAGTGGAGGGCATAGAGAGGGAGGACCAGGGTTAGGTCTGCTGGTGGGGACACAGTACCAAGATCACAGTGAAGAGAGAACCCAGGAGCTCACCTCTGGGTCAACCAGACCTGGAGGGAAGGGAAGAAAGGAGGGATGGAAAGGAAGTGACTAAAAGGAAGTGGAGATATTTATGAATGCAAAGCTGGACTCAATAAGAAGAAAGAGTGTCCTTGAAGGAATTGTGGGTGATTTCCAGGTTCTCAAATCACTTTTGTAGCATTCACATTCACAGTTCATTTTTTTTTTCTGGTTTTGTTGTTGTTAACTGAAATTCTTCAAATAAGGGAAATACCCTGTGCCCGACTAGATGATTTACAGAGTAGTTAAATTCTAGATGAAGTGGTTTTTGCCATGCCCAGCTCATCCATACTTGTAGCTATTAAGCACAAGAGAAGGTGGGTGTTTATGAAACAAGTCTCCTTAATCACATTGTTGTCGCCATTAGGAAGAAATATGTGACAGTACATAGGCATTTTAATGTAAGATGACTTTTTTTCTGGAGTAACCATACTCACACAAACCCAGTAATCCTGCTGACACTGATCACATTCTCTGCCTTTCAGATGAAGTTTGAAAAAGTATCTTTCCAACTAAGTTTTCCCAAACCATATACCTCTAAACTCCATGTATGCCACTCTTCCGCCACCAAAAATAAAAAAATAAAAATCCATTATGTTGATATATTTTGAGATTCCATGAAGGAACATAAACCCTAAATTCAAGCTGTCTAATTTAAAATCCCAGCCCTACCAGTAAGTATCTGAAGGGCTGTGACTGAATTGTTCAGCTTCATTAAATGGCAGTTTCTTCAGTTGCAAGATAGGAATATTGATAGGAGTCATAGAACTCCTACTGCTCCTAATGATGATGAAATTGTTTGTTAAGTGCTCAGCATAGCATTTAGCTCAAAATAGATACCCAGTAACTCTAAACTTCAATGCAAGGACAAAAGCTTTGGAGCTAAAATTAAAACTTTCTTATTTACATGTTTTTCTTAAGTGAACAGTCTTCACCTGCATGTGTCTGTGTGTGTCTGTGTGTCTGTCTGTGAGTGTGTGTATCTCCACATGTGTTAGTTTCTCTGAAACATGTAGAGCTTTGCAAGGAGGATGTATCAGTGACATGGGCTCCCATTAACCACAGCACTAGTCTATCTCCACCATATACAAGTTCACTCTTCTACTAAATCTCAGAGAACCATTTTCCAAAGTCATTTGTAAGTGTACACTGATTTTGTCATGACTCTGATGGATCCCTAGCACAGAAAGGAAAACAAAGACATAAAATCAAAACGATAAGATCAAATAAAAAGAAAAATGTTATGTTGGAGCCATTAGAAAATATCCATTTGATGTTTTCTTTTTTCAGGGAAGAAAACAAGACCCACAGGTATAATAAGCCTGATCTCAAAGCTACCCACACAAAGCTATAACTGGAAGCTTGTGGAAGAGGGGACAATTTAGAAGTAAAGAAAGAAAAAGAGGAGAGATGAAGGGAGCATCAAGGTGTTCTTCCACACCAACCAGGGAGGAATGAAGAGAGACATTTGGGGTTTTGTCATTCACAAAATACCTTTGATAGGAAGTACTAGAAGTCTAGGGAGTGGAGAATAAAAAAGGCTCAACTAGGAGGTCTAGGACTTTGTGTCCTTACAATGTACTACTACTGTAGCTATCAAATATGTGATAGCTTTTTAGCAATGTTTGTTTGTTTGGAAATTGGGTAATTGGATAGGATAAGCCCTGAGATTGTTCCCACTTTAAGGCTCATGGTTTTGTTATGCTGCAGCTATGAGCTCCGATGGTCACTGTGCATGGTGTCAAGAGACCTGGGCTCTGACTCCTGTTGTGCAAGTCAATGGTTAGGTTTGGGTAGACAGGGAAGATTGGGGAAAAGCATTAAAGACACAATGGCTCAATTTCAGAGGATAAAAACAATGACCAATGACTTGAAAAAAAGTTTGTAGTAACAATGAAACAAAAATACCGTATTGATAATAAGCAATAACATCATTAACCTGCTTAGACCAGGGATTCAGTAAGACTCTGACTGCTAAGAAATCAAAGGCCATTTAGGAATGGTTGGGGGATAGTGAGAAAGGAAGCATACTGTAATGTTAAAACGCATGAACAAGAAAAAATGGTTGAGAATCACTGGCCACAAGCTGGCTGTGATGGTTAATCATGATTGCCAACTTGATTGGATAAGAGGTACCCAAAGAGGTGACTGGATTCTGAAACTGATAACCTCGTCAGTATATTAACCCACTGATAAACCCATAGCCCAGTGGGCTATTAGGAGGAGGGGCCTATTGGCAAGAAGTGGGACATAGGCACATACTCTTGAGAACTGTATCTGGCCCCTGCCGCCTTTCTCTCTGATTTTTCTCCATTCTGTGTTTCCTGGCTGCCATGAGGTAAGCAACTTTCTTCCGCCATAGTATTTGTGCCTTTGAGCCCAAAGACTACAGACTAAAACTTCTGAAGCCATGAATCAAGATAAAGCTTTTCTTCTTTAGGTTGTATATGTCAGGTATTTTGCCCCAATGACAGAAAGCCAGTGTTTTAAACTTGAGGTTCTCATTGAAATACACAACTCCAACACTGAGGAAGAAAGGAATGCATGAACGTTTAGGCTCTGTGTATAGCTCCACATCCGAATATAAACTGTATTTTCAAGTAACCAAATTTTAATATAAATTGTTTGACTAGATTCCAACTTCTTTTAAAATCCAGGCAAAACAAACCTGTACATCTAAATGCAATCAAAATTTGACGTTTAATTTTTAAGGCTTCGCGGAAGCCATCAAGGGGTAGGCTATCATGGAGAGAGCCAATCGAAGCTGCTGCCGTAATGATGGATGTGCATGGGCTGAGTAAGTAAGAATGGTCTTTAAGGATGCTACAAAGAGGTTACTGGCAAATGTGGACAATTCAAATGCATCTGGAATCATTTGCAACTTTTTAAAGACATTTTTTAAAAATCTTGTTGGCTTATTTTCCTAGCCATTTGTCCTACTAACTTGCAAATAACATGTATGACTCTGTGTGTTTTCTTTCAGGGTCTCTGTTCCCTGATTTCAAGCCCTCAGAAACAGTTTTTAAAATAGTATTTTGGCTCGGATACCTAAACAGCTGCATCAACCCCATCATATACCCATGCTCCAGTCAAGAGTTCAAAAAGGCCTTTCAAAATGTCTTGAGAATCCAGTGTCTCCGCAGAAAGCATTCTTCCAAGCATGCCTTGGGCTACACCCTGCATGCCCCCAGCCATGCCCTGGAGGGGCAGCACAAAGACATGGTACGCATCCCTGTGGGATCCGGAGAGACCTTCTATAAGATCTCCAAGACCGATGGGGTTTGTGAATGGAAATTTTTCTCTTCCATGCCCCATGGATCTGCCAGGATTACAGTGCCCAAGGACCAATCCACCTGCACCACTGCCCGGGTGAGAAGTAAAAGCTTTTTGCAGGTCTGCTGCTGTGTGGGGCCCTCAACCCCCAGCCTTGGAGAAAACCACCAAGTTCCAACCATTAAGATCCACACCATCTCCCTCAGTGAAAATGGGGAGGAAGTTTAGAGGATGGGGAAGCTTGCAAGGAAAGGGTGATCCTAGATGCCTTCCCTCTTCCTACTCAAAAGACAGCTCACCTTTCTTGAAGAAAAAGACAGGAGCATTCAACAAGGGTACCATCTAGGCAAGGGATTGGGGAGGAGACCCAACTCATCAGGCAACGAGGAAGGAACAGGAAAGAGGCTGGACATCTCCCAACCAACAGGTTCAGAATGATTCAAGACCACATATCCCTGCACCTGATTCTCATTTGTTTTCTAAGTCTGCTTTCCACAACTGGCACTTTCAATGAAAATTCCTATGGCAAACAGAATTGCATACACAATCCAAAAGACTATAAATACAGGATTATGATTTCATCATAAATATTTTGAGCATACGCTCTAAGTTTGGAGCTATTTCTTGATGGAAGTGAGGGGACTTTATTTTCAGGCTAAACCGACTGACAGCCACTTTTGACATTTATGGGGAGAGACCCTAAAGAGAATTGTGAGATGGTGGCCAATACCCAGGCATGTTACTTGTAGAATGAGTTTTAAAACTGCACCATTTCTGATACGTACGACTTCTCAGCTTGGGTAAAATACGTAGTGAGATTTCCCTTTGGCTACCCTTTGATTGGATACTGTGCTTATCCCCTAAAGATGAGGGCAAGGGACATTCTTGTTGCAGGATGAGATGGAGGCTCATCTCCACCCTGGGAAAATCTTTTGGTCATCAGATAACAACAACGACAATTGTATCCATGTAAAGCTGGAGAGTGGAGAACCAATTGGGGAGAGCATGCTTTTCCCAAGAGATGACAGTAAACATGACGCTCATCTTTGCAAATTAACTGCTAGGGTCAAAAATCCTTTCAGTGGTTCCAAGATCAGATGTGAAAAGGCTTCTACTGTATCATCAGCAGGTTGGGGGTGCTAATTCCATGCTAAGCTAGCAACTGCCAAATTACTCCACAGCCTTTTGGATGTGGCCTAGAAAAGCCTTTCTTGACCAATTACTTGCCTTTCCCAGAGCTCCATTATGAAAACCCAGAGCTTATATTTCAAAAGGCAAAATGATTGACTTCCATTTCTCATCACCTGCTTCACTCCTGCATCATGAATGAGGCTCACCTGTGGCACATTGAAACGACCCTTAAGACCCAGGGACAGCCTTCCTCAACTTGGAAAGATGCCAGTGCTTAGTCTTGGACTCATACTGACTGGTCACCAAAAAACTGCCCAAAGCAAGGATTTGTAAACATTTTTTTTGACAGAAAGAAAAGCATTTATTCCAGCAAAAGATCCCATAGCCCACTCAACTTCATTCACACTGCTTTCTATAGGAACTTGGGCAACATTTCTTGCTTCATATCTACCAACTTTTGATAAACCTTAGTAACTCCGATTATTGCTAATGATGACAATGATAACTATATGTAAAAATTAAAATATGCCCATTACCACACCATGAGAATTTAAAATATGATTAATGTTTTTGGAATAATTGCTGACACGAATTATGGATCTAAAACTACTGGTCATTTCTGTGGCCCCTTCTCTATTTGTATAATTTCCTCCAGGAATTTCAAAGCAGGTTGGAGATGTTGAGTAACTTTCCAGCAAGCATCATGGCCCAATCATCTCTCTTTCAGCAAAATAATCATTTCCTTAAGTCTTACTGAAAGCAATCTCTTCCCGCATTGCAGTGTAGGATATGTTTAAATGGGAATGTAAGGTTTGTGAGTGGCTGTGTTTGGGCTTTGAATGTGGCTGCTTTCTCAGCTTTCTGGACAGCGTCTTATTGACAAGATGAATGGATACTTAACCTCGTCGTAAGAACGTGGATTCTGACACTTAGAAGTTGGCTGGATTTTTTAGACTGTACAAGTCTACCTGCATGGCCCCTACCAGTCCAAGCAGAAGTGGGTGTCCTGTTCTAGAGGCAGACACTTCAGGAGAATTTGAATCTGAAGGCCTCCTGATCCTCTGCCTTGGCAGGAAAGAAGCTTCATCACTGAGAAGAGCTTCTTTCAGATTCTGAATTTAAAAATCACTCTTGACCTTGACTTCCCATTACAGAAAGAGCATCTTCCTGGGAAGGACGGTCATAATTTGCCTTCCTCAAAACGTGATCCCATATTAGACATGATCATTAAACACCTTTATGGGTGTATTTACATTGTAGATAAGGGAATGTTTATGAACACTGGAAAGTTAATGTGAATGCCACTTGTATTCAAAACAAACAACTAGAAAATCTTTTGGTCATCAAGTAAGAACCATGGCAACTTTATCCCTGTAAAACTCTCCATAAATAATTGTCTGCTACACTCTTCCAGCACCCTTCTCTCCAGGGAGATAAACTTTTAACGTTTTTTTTTCCCCTTTCCCATAGCATGATATGGGTATAAACATGCCAATTTTACCAAAAAAAAAAGTTGATGTTACCTGGAATTTGGTGGTAAAGTGAGATAAACAGTACACAAGTTGAGTTGCTTTTCATTCATCCACAAAAACATCTGTACCTTTAAGCACGCCAAAAAATATCTAAAATTGTTACAGCTAAGCAAATGATTGTCATATTTATACTCCCATGTTTACTGCTTCTATTTGGAGCTGGAGGAATTTACCCAGAGTAACAGTGGCTGAAATGTCTTCTCTAAAGTGTTACAAAAAGCTGTTGCTTAACATCACAAAAATCAGTGACATTATGGGAGGCAAAACTTGAGTTTATTCTGCAATGATTATATGCATTACGAGGAGCCTTAAATCTCTTTATTCAAAAATTTCCCCAAACTATGAAAGGGTTTCAGAATTCATTTTATTCATCACATTTTTCTTCCCTTTTCATCTCTCAAATCTCACATGGTTCTGGTGTAATTGCTTAATGTATCCCAAACTTTTTGAAATGTGAAGTCTCCTTTCTCACCACCTGCCTAGGTTGATCTGTGCAGGGCAGGTGGTCTCTTAAACCTTCTCTGTTAGGTCCTACTGCATTAGGAATCCTTGGCTCTCAACTCCTAACAATTCCACTAGTCCTATTTTAGAAATGAAAATTCGAGGGTTGAGTTAGTTAAGCACTTGGCCAAGGCCAAGGAGGATCTGACTCAAACCTGAATCTGCCCGATTCCAAGCATTCACATCCTCCACAGCAACCCACTGCCACACACGACCACCTCCCATTCAGATTAGGTGTGTGAGGATGCCAAACCATAGCCAAACTTCAAAATGTTTTGTTTCTTTGTGATTTACCTACAAATCAACCTTGACAAGTATGCTACCAAATCTCCAACCCATCAGCCAAATCCAAGAGCAGGGAGGCCACCGTCGGGAGAGGCTGGTGTCTGTCACACTATCAGACCACACTACTTTTTTAGAGGAAATTGCCTGGGCTGTTTTAAGGCCGAGTAAGAAGGGCAATAATACCAAATTAGGAGATAATGGTCATGTGAGATAATGCAAAAGCTGTCAGGCATAGTGGTGCATGCCAGCAACCCCAGCACTTGGTCAATTTAACAACAACTTACGTAAAAAAAGAAATAGGATGGAAGAGGAAGAGAGGGAGACAGAGAAAGAAGGAGGAGAGGAAGGGAGGAAGGAAGGAAAGAGGAAGGGAGGGAAATGCAGAAGAGCTTGCATTGACCAAGAACAGCAATCACAGTGGCAGCAGGACATACACTGGGGATGGCTTAGAGTTATTCATCACCAGCCATGGGTAATGTGAACACTGAGAAAGTACATCCTTTTTAAAAATACAGATACAACATCATGCTGTCTCACCTATATTCCAACTTTTTTTGTTTTTTGCCTGGAGAGAAAGGAAGGGATTATGGGAATTTCAGAGAATGTGCCCAACTGTGTGAGTTTCATGGATGCCATGGAGAGAGAAGGGTTCAGCCTACTGACCTCCAGGTAGCAAGAGACCCAGGCAGCCAACCAGGTTGGCAGTTGCATTGTGACCAGGAAACACACCCTCTCCTCTCTCACAAATGAGAGCTGCACATCCGAGCAGGTTGGCTTCCCCCAACCACTGCAGTGAACCATCAGGCAGGCCTGCTGGGCCCGTAAGCGTCTGAGTCTCAACCTGGGAGTGAGTACATTTCAGGAACCATTTGCTTGGGCAGCTCATCGTCCACCCTCTAATCACACAGCTACTTAATCAGCCTTGACAAACATTCTCATTGCTTCTGGAGAGAGCACTGCTCAGGTTCTCTTGCCAAAATAGATCTTCCGTCTGCACACGAATAGTCGTCAACTTAATCAAAAAGAGCTTTGCTCGCTGCCAGCACGGGAGAAAGCAAAAAGGTGGCTGCCAAGCAGGTGGAAAGTCAGTTCCCCCGGCGGAAGCCAGGGAGACAGAAGAGAAGCCACGGGTGGCAAATGTGGAGCCATCAGAAGTTGCTCACTCATCGCTCTGATCTCTTTTTACACTACCAGGACTCTTAACCATGAAGCGACCGGCACACAGCTGCAGTCGAGCACCCCAAGTCTGTCAACTCCGCTGTGGAGCAGGGCTGAGTTCGCCATCTTCCAAAAGCAACGGCAGCAGTGGCCGCTGGCCTTCCAATGTCCCCCGCGAGAGGAGTGAGTGGAGATGACGGTTTGGGACTGGGCCGGAACAGCTGGTTAGAGCTCAGCAGATGACGCTGACCCCTTGCCAGTGTGACCATCGGCATGATCTCGTTCATGCCCTCCAGACCCAAATGTCACGGGGGGTTGGGTGGCTAAGAATGAGCCTCATCTGCTCTGTGCAGGAAAATGGCATTTTTCCTTTGCTACTGCAATGCGCATTATGGGTTTTCCCACATAGAAGGAAGGGGCCAGCTGTGGGGGTGGTGGGGACCGTGGAGGAGGGGGAGACTTAGCATAAACAGGACTTGAAGCAGGGTGCTGTCCTCCTGCTTTGCTGCAACCGATAAGCAAGCAACCAGCCAAAAGCTAGTGATGTATCCATTTCAAAAGATAAAATAATTACTTCTCCTTGTCACAAGGCTGGGGAGCTATTACATTACTGTCCCTCTGTATCCATGTAGACACAGACAAATTTTAAGCTGGAAATGATTATTGCTAAAGGATGAAAAATGCAGACTCAATTAGGTTAGGAAAAAAAAAAACCTGAGAGCAAATGTAAACTGTATTTAGAGAAAACTATGATGCAGACACTGGCATTTTAAATAGTCCGAATACAGTAGGTGCATTCAAACATGAAGAGAAGAAGACAGAAGATCCCAGCATGAGCTTTATGTTTACCCCTGTGAAACACTTCACACGTGTCATTCGATAGAGAAGGAAGTGCTCGTGATCTGTCCTTGGCATAGGAAGGAATGGGGTGTTGTTCAAAGATTTCCTTGAGAGCCACTCCCCCTTCCAGCTTCTGACTCCTTTTACTTTCAGATCTCGGTGTCCCCCAGGTCCACTTTCCTGTCATACTCTTTCATCTTTGCCTTCTCTCCTGCTCTCTCTGCCAGCCACGGGCAGCGCAGGGCTCTTTAGGGACCCTGTCCACAACCATCCATGCTTCTCTCTGTGGCCGACAGATGGGCACGTGGAACTCTGTTCTTTCTCCCTAAATAGGCAGCCTCAGAGCCACAGAGCTGAGGGAAAAGGCAGGGCGGGAGGCTCTTGGTTTGCTCAGCGAGGCGAAATGTAAAGCAAAGCCCAAGAGTGACGGTCTCCTCAAGGTCCTCAGAGGTCCCAGAGGGAGCTGTAGGAATTCTCCTTGGCGCTGGGAGCCTGCGACCCCTTGTGCACATGCTGACTGTCGGCAGCCAACTACCTCTCCTGCACCCAGCACTGCCCTTGGCACAAAACCTGCAGCGAGGCACAGACAGTCCCCAGCTTACGAGCTGGCCGGAGCCCAGGGTCATCGGTGTAGAAGTCAAGAATGTGTTTTTCCAAGAGGCATTGTTCTAAATGCGGGAGGGGAAGATGTTCCCAGATGAACCAAAAAATAAAATGCTATTTAATGTACACCAAGAGTTGCCCAACTTTTTCTGTAAGTGGCTAGAGAGTAAATATTTTAAGCATTATGAGCTATATGGTGCCTATCATGCCTTCTTCTTTGTTCTTTTTCGGGGAGAAAAATGGACAATGTTTTTAAAATGTAGAACCATTCTTACTTTAAAAAAAAAAAAAGATGTGGTCAAGTTAAGCCTCTGGACCACAACTTGCCACACATGAGCTGCAGCATCACCAGCTTCTGTGTAGTACAGGTGACACTGCACAGTGGCTTTTGGTGTTTGACACACGAGCAGCTTTTGAAAAACACGTCACTGACGAATCTTGGCTGGGTTGAACCTCACTGAGCGAGATAAAGTGACGTCATTCACTGGGCCCTTCCAAGCAGGTGCCAGCAATGCAGGCGAGCGCCTGCCGCGCCCCATCCCGAGTTCTGTGGGACAGGGAGTCAGCAGGGGCCCAGGTGAGAACGTGGATCCCACCTGTCACCTGCTGGGCAGATGGGCCCTCACAATCCGCCTGACTCTGAGCTGCAGCAACAAGTAGCCGTTACACGACCAAGGCCTTCGTGAGATTCCTCCCAGACCCTTGGAAGCTGCTGCCACGGAGGTTCCCAGAGCTTTTTGAGGTCACAATTGCCTCCTCGGAGAGGACTTCTGCCACAGTGCCCCTGCATCAGGGCATCTGAGAGCAGCTTGGAACCCACAAAGCAGTCACGGGATGCAAAGAGAGGGTGTTTTTCAAAGGACAAACGGGAGAATTTCATTCTTCCCTTTCTTCCTCCTGTTTCTTCCTTCTTCTCCTGTTTCCCTCTTCCGGTAAGTCTGAACTCACCTAACTGGAATAGAAGTGCTAAGGTAGTGTTATGGGGGGCGCATGTAGCCTTGCTGGGAATGTAGAAGCATATTTCCCTGAGCTGG
>RJWT010039028.1:0-12733 GCA_004365215.1 Cuniculus paca | reverse complement strand
TAAAAGAACTAAAATCAGATGTACTGTGACTGTGTGCATCGCTTTGCCTCTTTCCAGCTTTAGACTGTAGAAAATAGCGTTTAAAAATGAATAAATCTGTTTGCTCTGAAACTCAAGAAGTGAGATCATAAAAGGAACAGAAAATTTGAGGAATTTCTGATATTCTTCTATCAATAGGAAAATGAAAAGCATCAGAAAAGCACTTGAGATAAGTACAGAGAGAGAAAATTGCTTCTGGGTGGGTTCGTTGTCCCTGCTATGCAGCTGTAGAGAAGAAGGGTCTCTGAGACTGCCCCCCAGGTCAGTGGTACTTGCTGTTGAGTGCAGGGTTGAGGGCTCATTTTGGGGGGTATGGCACTTACTCTTCATATAGAGCTATTGAAGGACTGCTCTGCAATTTTTGCTCATGTTCGTTCTTGACCCAAGTGCTCGATCCTGCTCTAGCCCAGGAACAAATGTATTTATTCACTGCTGGCTGCAAATTATGTAGTGGGTTTAGCATGGACCAAAAATGCAGTGCCATGCCTGGATGACTGATATAACTTTGGGTAGGGTGAATACACCCACATCCAAAGGATAAGTTCTCGATACTACATTCAGAAGCACACAGCATCTGCCTCCATTGTCCTCATTGCTCACTAGAAGTGATACATATTTTTCAAAAGTATTATAGATATGTAAGTAATGAAGTGTGTGAAAACAAAATCAAAAGATGAGCAAGTAATCAAATATTTCCAAATATTTAATGCTTAGTAAATCCAAGCAAGTTCATGGATACCACTAGAAGAAACAAGATGAAAGAACAAATAGGATTTTAAGGAAGTATAACTGATGTCCTTAAAGAGGTAAATTAATTAACTAGTGAAACAATAAAAGGCTGCTAGAAAAAAAAATCATCTGAGATCATCAAAACAAAAATCTTTAGAAATGGACTGCCAAGTAGAATAATAATAGATTATAATTTAATTATTGGCTAGATTAAACAAAGAAATTCACCTAGAACAGCACAAAGGATAAAAAAGATGAAAAATATAAAAGAAAAATTCTTGCAGCTTCAAAAATTGCTACATTCATCTACAGATTTCCATGAAAAGCAAATACTGTATGATAGTACAATACATGTTTTCTTACATAATGGCAAACATTAGCTATTGTTAATTATTATTATTGTTGTGAATCCATTAGGTCAAAATTTAGTCCAGGCTGGTCTTGAGTGCATGATCCTTCTGCTTTATCCTTCCAAGTGCTGAGGTTACATGTATATATCCCAAACCTGGTTTATGAATGATTTTTAATTTACATTAATATGAAAATGAGTAAGACTGAATATTGTTTTTATATGATGTGTATATATATACATATATATACACATATGTATTTTTCTGTTTTTTACTATGATCTTTGACTATTTTTACTTTAAATTATAGCTTTTGCTTTTGATATATTGACATACATATTCTTTGTGTGTTAGGGCCTAAGAAACCTTTTCTAGTCATATAAACTTTTAATATATATATTAGTTTATCATTTAAAAATAATTATGTTGTGTGTTAGCTGTCACTATAACAAGAACCTGAGACAATCAACTTGTACACAAAAAGGGTTTATTTTGCTTCTTAGTTAGGGAGGGTTCAGTCCGTGATCAGTTGGTTTGGGGTCTGTGCTGAGAAACATGTCATGATAGAAGAACCTGGTGGAGCAAAACTGCTACCTTGTGATCTGGTAGAAAAGGCAGAGGAAGAGGAAACAGTTGGATCCCACAATCTTCTTTCAGGTTTACCCCAGAGCCTTAAATATCTCCCTCTAGGCTGTACCTCTTAAAGTTTCTGTCACAGTATAATGGTACTTACATGGAAATCAAGTTTCTAAACTTTGGGCATTCCAGGGCATTAAGATCCAAACTAAAACATGATATTGTACTTTTTTTCTTCCAGAAGACTTTTTTTTCTCATTTTTCAAATGTGTTGATACTGTGTCATGTATTTCTTGAGTCTTACAACTTTTTCAAGAAATAATGTTCTCTTTTGCCTAATTCCCAGCCTACTCTATATTTTTAAAATGTTGACAGTTTTCTTTTTGTTTTAGATCTTAAATTAATTTGAAAATTTACATTTTTCTACCATGTAATTAATTACATGTTTATGTTTTTCCATATTAGTGGTATGTATGGATATGTGTGCTAATGAATATAAAACTAGGTATTCTATTTTTGGTTTTATTGATCTGTTTGCTAATTTCTCTTCTAGCTTCATACATGTTTTAATCAGCAAAGCTTTAAGTTTATAACTGTTCAAGATGCTCTGTTTTTCCAAATATGTGTGTGTGCGTGTGTGTGTGTGTGTGTCTTGAAAATCTTTTGTATCTGTTTGTCAATTTCTAGATGAATTATGGCTTTTGTTTAAAATAAAACACATACACAAAACCACAAACACATCATACATAGATTAATGAATTAATATAATGTGAACATTCTTGTAGCCACTACCTGAGTTAGGAAACAGAATTTTTCCTGCTATCATAGAATTCATTCATGTACCTTGTAAACATACTAATGCTGACACTATCTTGATTTTCATATTAATTGCTTCTTTCAGTTTCTTTATAGATTTTCACCCAAGTATGCATTTCTAAATTAGTTTTAAACTTTGTTTTCATATCGACCGTTCCTTGTATATCTTTCAATGTAAAGATTATCTTATTTTTCTTTACAATTTATTTATTTAGGAATCTAGAGAGATTTATCTATAGATTTACCACTCTGGGTTTCTGGTAATTCCTTATTCATAGTGTTATACTGTTTAACACAGTCCTTTGCCCTGGGATTTCCTGTAGATAGCAAATGAATCCAGAGGCTTGATGGAGCTAAGATTTCATCCTTTTGGTAAACCTCTGTTTTTTTTATTTTTTATTTTTTGCTTGAAAAAACAGCCTCTGTTTTCTCTTTTTTTTTTTCTCTCTCTCTCATATTAGCAACTATGAATGTTTATTATCTTGATTAATCAATATATTAATATATTAGATTTATCTATATATTATATGGAAAAATGATGGCAAACACTAAATTTTAATTTTAGTGTTTTATTTTCATTTGTCAGTTAGAAAAAATGTCTGAAGAGATGCTTCTCTTGATCTACTCTGTAGTTACCCAGTGGAGGAAGCAGGAAAGAAGTAGATACTTAAGTGCTATATTTTCTTTAATTTACCAGTTTCCAAGATAGTGATTCCAGCCATCCCCCTGAAAACTTATTGGCCTTTCTCCTTATCATTAAGAACACATTGGTGTGCTTTGATCCAAAGGAAGCTCATATTGTCCTTTTTTAATTTTAATTTTAATTTTTTACCAGTGAGAACCTTTCCCATTTGGCGTGTCTCATGAGTATGTTTGTCCTTATCCCAGCAATTTCTAATTGCTTATTTTCTATGTGATGGAACAAAATGGCCCAAACTTACTTGTATCTCAGTTATAGAACCAACTTTTCCCTAAGAAATCAAATTCTAGTTTATTTTTGTGGAAAATGAGACTTCAAGATTAAAAACTAGGTGTTAAGAGTGCTTCTTTATCTTGAGATATTTACTATTTCTAGGCATTTTAATAATATTAAATATGCAGAGCTTAGAAACATTCCCACATATATGATGCACCTTTAAATACATACGTGTCTAAGTATAATTACTTTGTAAGTTCATACTGGTAGTTTGAATTCAGTTGCACTATTAAAGGATTTTTTTTACTTAATCTCTCCTCAAGAGCATAAGTGATAGAATTACATCAGAAATTCCTTTTTTCTTTATTCTCTTACATATACCACAGTCTCAGAATAACAATACTAATATGACCACTATAAATATGACTATAGAATACAGTTATAAGTGATTTTTGCATAGATCATCCTCATTCCTTGCTCATATTTTAGTAGGTGAGCTGTATTCACAGAATCTGAGCACATAACAGTTGCATATTATATTATTTTCCTTTAACTGTCACTTCATTTTAGTTCTAAATATAATTATAAATATAATCATCACCATCAACATTTATATTTCTATTTATCTAGTCATTTGTGTTGGTAGAATTCTTTAGAATTCTTTGTGTTGTTTAGAATTCTGTCTCAATACATGAGACACTCTAATACATTCTCAGAAAATGGCATGAGAACATTCCTAAATTCCTTACTGATAATAATATTTTCTCTAATGTTGTTTATATTTGAAGGTCAATTTTGTCAGATATAGAATCCTTGGAATACATGTTCTGCCACTGAAATTCTCAAAAATATTATTATATTCTCTTTTAGCATGAAGCTTTGGTGTTAAAGTCTGGTGAGAACTTGATTTCCTTTTAAAATGAGAACTCTTCTTAAAAATGTCCAAAGAATTTTTTTTTCTTTTAGAAACCAGTTATTTTGCTAGAATTGACCTTAGTAATAGTAGTCCTGATTTGGAATTGTCAAGCATATGTGTATTTTTTAAAAAACTATGTAGTTGCCAATCTTTATTAAATAAGAGTTTTCAGTATTTGTTCTGTTCCCTTTCTCTGGCTTTTAATTTCAGTACTCCTGTGGTCTATATCATGGATTGTATTTCTAAGACAACATCAGCAATAATTCATGCCTTCAATGTTTATCACTTTCTTTTAAAAATCTATTTATGTCTTTTAAGTTCCAAAAAAGTAAAATTTACATAAACTAAAATTCACCTGCTTTAGTTGATAGTCCTGTGAATGCTAAGAAATTTGTAGTCTTGTAACTGTCACAGCAATCAAGATACAGAACAATCACAGCACCCCTCAAATGTCCTGGTTCTCCTTTATAGTTGAGATTTTTTTTCACTCCATCCATGATAACTTCTGATTCACTTTCTGCCTCCATAGTTTTGCACTGATGAGAAAATCACGTAGCTGTTAGCATGCAGTATGTAGACTTTTGAGTCCCAGGACTTCACAAGGTAAGAGACATTGAAGATGTGTCATGTTGTCACACTCGCCTTAGTTTGTTATTTTATTGCTTAGTAATATTACAGAATGTGAATATATCATAGTTTGCTTCTTCATTCCAAACTTGAGGGACACTGAGTTGTTTCCAATTTGAGGAAATTATGAATAAACCTTTGGATAATTGCTTTTTTCCTCTTCAGGCAGTTGTAAATAAATTTCCTGCAATCAAAGTAAGGCTTGTATTATGGCAACCTTTCATAAGACCTTCAGAGGGAGGAGCTAACCACTGTTCTGAACTCTTAACATGTTTTGTGATTTAGGATTATCCAGCTTTGTCTATTGGTTGCAATGAAAATTTAACTCATTGTTATCAAAAAGTGTGAAGAGGAAAAATGAAAAATAAATAACCCGATGCAGGACTGATGTGTTTACTAAACGGTTATAAACATGCTGTCAAGAACTACCTTCCATTTCTTGTTATTGAGAAATACACTTTTCATTACAAATGGCTTTATTGTTTAATATAGGCATTGTAATGTTGATAAATAAGGTACAAGTCTACTTTGTGCCAAAGAGCAAGCTACATTGCTATGAAATCACACATACATATGTAGATTACTTCTTTTGTGTATTTATTAACAAATAAAATATGCATGAACTGAGGCCTTAAAATGAAAGATTTAACACCACGATGGCTAAAGCACTTTGCTATTTCCATTAGTTCTAACAGTGTTGAGCACTGTGGTTCTCTTGGAAACAGAATTTTAAAACATAAATAGGATGAAAAGCCCTTAAATATAGTTATAACCTTTATTGAATAATTAAGATATTTTGATATCCCTTCCATTTTCGGATGAATGTTTCTTAAATCTTAAAAAGAACATATAATACAGGTACAATACAGGCAGTCCAAATGATACATGCTTCTGGAGTTGAGAAAAGCAAAATGACAATTGCAGGGCAAAAAGACCCCGGGAAGACTTCATGGAGAAAATGTTGGCCATAGATCTTGTAAACTATTGGTGTTCAGAGATGATTGATTGTAACTGTTCTTCTTAGTAAGACATAGTACCCGATGCCCACAACTTAAAGGAGGAGAGGTTTATTTTGACTTACAGGTTCAAAAGTTTCAGTCCATGGTCAGCATGCTTCAAGGCAGAAACAGCATTGTGAAAGGACTTGGTTAGAGGACAGCGTCAGCTCTCTTGACAGCTATGGAACAGAGAGAAGGGAGGAGCCTGGGTCAAGAATACACTTTCCCGGGTCATTCCCCCAGTGATCCACCCCCAACCAAGTCCTACATCCTAACAGCACATTCAACTATGAAATCACCAATAGATGAATCCACTGATGAGTTTAGCAGCCCCATGATGCATTTACCTTACACACATGAGAAGTTTTCTTTTCTTATTTCTTTTTTTTTTTTAGGTGGGGTTGGACATTTTAGATCTAAACTATGACACTAACAATAGTAGAAATAACTTTATTAAATTAAATTATATATGTAATGTACTAAGATGGGGTAGATATAAGAGATTTACCATGAAAAAGTTAATAATTTCTTTTCCATAATAGTTCTAATCTTTAGTAGAAATCAACTATTTCATGTGCCTGAGTTGTTGACTGTTACTAAAAAAAATCATTCTGTTTGATCCTATCATTTTGATAGAAGACAACTTCTAAAAGAATTCTCTTATCTAATTCATTATGGAATATTTTATTGTGTTTTGCCAAGATTCTATATATTATCTTTATTTGTAGTTGACTGAGATAAGCTGCAGCAAGAGAGTTGTTTTAAAATTTTAATGATCTCTTGGAAAAAATAATAGGTCATTAAAAATGAACATTGTTTACTCACTAGAGGTCAAAGAATCAATGGGGTCACTCGGTGAAATATGCTTTTAGACTTAAACATGATTCAAATGATTTTTTAGAGTAATAAAATAATCTCAAGTGCAATATGAAAATACTTTAAAAGAGAAAAAATAATCAAAGAATTTAGATGCAGCAGAAAAAATCATATATAACCTATTTATAACTGACTACAACAGGACCTCTGACATTTCTGGGTACTAAGGGGTTGTCCATGAAGCCATTCCTAAATAGAGAAATGTGTCTGATTATTTATAAAAAATTTAAGAAATGATGCTCCATACGTGTCATATATTTTGAATTAATCTTTCAAGAATTTGTATTGTAAGTAGCATTATCAGTCTGCTTTCCTGACCCACGAGGATAAGGGACTGTTTAGAAATTTGTGACCAGAATTTTTTAAATGATCACAGTTGGTTGGAAACTTGCAATACACTCTCACATCCCATAAATCAGAAACTAAAGACATTTTGTGAGAGTGTTCACATGTGCTTTAGTAAATTTTGTCTTATATATATTAGGCATGAATGGAATAAAATTGATTCACTATTTGAAATTGTATTTGCTAATGCAATGGAGCAGATACCATGGAAAGGATTGTCAACGTGTCGTCACTGATTGATACCTTCAGTCTTCAAATTCATCAGTGAGACATGGGGTGGCCTAGGACTTGATCAGGCTGGCCTTACTCATTTTACATATATAACACAATGTGAATTTTAATCTCTGTGCCTGCCATTTCAATAAAAGTTTGGAAACACCAAAAGCAACATATACTGGGTAACGATTATGTAGAGCATATTGACCTATAGACCAAAAATGGTTTAAAAAAAGACAGCATTTTATGCTTTTAAAATTATTTAAAGTGTAATGTAAGAGAGACATATAATGAATAAACAGTAACACAGATTTATAATTTCTGTTTAAATAAATTTATCAAATATTCTAAGCCCCAATTTCTCCTGTATGAGAAACACCGTTGCTGGATCAAGGAAATTTCCAGGTTAAATATCTTCCAGCTTATATAAACTCTGTCCACTTCAGGTTTCTCGTCTGCTTCCCTGGGTGAGTGGAGAGGGCGTGGTCTGTCACTCCTTTCTGCTGGTTTCGCGCTAGAATCATGTGCCACACATCTCAGTGTTGACAAAGTGGTTTCCCTGGAAAATTTGTACTGTGTCAAATGTTTCCAGAGTGCTCATCTACTTCGCCTTAGGGATGCCACATCTTAATTTTCACCTAACCTCTGTGTCTCATTGAGCAAGAAAGTCTTTTTGAATTCTCCCCATATCATATAGGGTTCCAAGAAGGATGGCAACATAAGCATGAATTGCAAGACATTTCTGTATCTAAAGTTGTGTTGCTGTAATTTATATACAAAAATAGTGTTCCCTGTGGGTAAGCATCACATTGCTATGCAGCCTCTTCCCAGAAATCCAGATAAGGAATGGAGCTTTTCTGCCTTCACATTGTCGAAAAGTTTGGGGGTTTCTATGGACTCCACTTCTCTGTGGATGGCTCCTTCAGTGGAGGAAGACAGGAATGAGGGACGATGATTACATGTACCTTCCTTCTTATCTTCTCCAAACTATTTCTTTTACCTTGTACATGCACATCCAAATTTCTGAGCAACTGGACTTATGTAAGCTTATTTCTTTCTCGCTCTATGATTTATAATGTAAGCTGATATTTTTCTTAATACTCCTGCAGAAACTTAGGTGAGAAGTATATGCTCATGTTTTCCTCAGAAATGTTGTTTTTAACTCACTTTTACTAATTACAAAGAATTCTGTTCAATTTCATGAAAAATGTTGGTCTAGATGCAGTGAATTGATTTCCTCTCAGCTTATGAATGAACCTTGACTGGCGGTTTGAAAAGCAGTGCTAAACCCTGTTATTCTCACCCCCACCTTGCTTCTGGTAAGCAACACTAGGATTTTAGGAACTTAGTAGCCATCTTCTTGTCTCAGAAAGCTGGGTCTTACAAATGGAGAACACTTTGACCTTCAGTGCCATATCTATGCTATGTGCTTAAAATATATTAAAAAACCAATTTGAATTTTTTATTCTGTACCCCACTCTTCACCTTCAGTAATGAATATCTCTGTGTATATGAGCAGAGAACAGTAAGAAAAATGAGACAAAGAATCTACAGATTTTTATCCTGCTACATATAAATCAGAACTGAGCAGCACAGAATTTTAAAATGCCACAGAAACTTAGAGGAATTAATTTTCCCAGCTGAACAGTTTACAAAGGACACTAATACTCAAAAAGGTTATCTGACTTGTCCGAAGCCGTAGCATTTGTTAGAGCCAAAACTCAACCCTTTAGCTCTCGGCCGTCATCTCACTACTCATTCCATGTAACATTGTCTAGCCTCTTCTTAAAAGTAGAAAATTGTTCAAATCAAATTACATATAATGTGCTAAAATGCGATTGAGCTGATTCACACAATTTATTTAATGATTATCGTCTCTTTTTTTTTTCTTTTTTAAGTCGAGTTTGAAATATTCATTATGACAGATGCAATTCCTAATTTTCATATTCTCTCTCTCCTCTTACCTTTCTTTAGGCCTACTTTGGTGAAGAAGCCTACTCTACTTCATTGAAGTCATTGGTAGACCTTGATTTTAAGAAGTCTGATATTTAATGTGCTATAAAACAAACACTTGAGAATTATACAGATTGTCACTTTGCTGTTTGGATGAACTACTCAATGATATGGGACCATTCTATGTTTCAACTCTTCTTAACAAAAATGTATTTCACAGATTGACATAAAGATATCTGGACCATTCTGATGATCTATATCAGGGTCAACCAAAAACATTTATTTGAAAAAATGTATATCTTCATGAAAAATATTTAACTCTTAGTGACTTGTCAACATATGTCAAAAATTTTTGAAATACCACTGTTTATCTCTGCTATATTTAATAAAATATTATATTGGTACAACATATTTCAGCAGTAGTACGATAATTATATTGTAGCACTTATACAAAATAAGTTATGCAGAATACAGTATTAATGATTAGTGTCCTTGAATAATGGAGAATATTGCTCTTTAAATGTTTTATAAATGATATATAAAATTGCATCCTCAGTATACTATGTGAAAACAATTGCATACAAAAATATTAGTAGAAATTGATCAAAATACAATTATGATTGACTTTGGAAGGTAGATTTATGGCAGTCACACATTTTCTTCTTATCTTTTGAATCTTAATTTTCTTCAGTTATCATGCATTGTATATAACCAGAAAAATAAAATAAATGAAGCATTTAAAATATGCAATATTGAGTTAAAATAGTGAACACAGGAAAATGTCTCAGGTTTCAAGTGCTTTAAGATTTTTAGTTTGTGTTTGAATACAATGCATTAATAGTTTTTGGGTGGAGTAGCCTGTGATGTAACATCTGTGAATCACAGACACTGCTAGTAACACAAAATACATATGAGAAAAGCTATGAATAGAAAGAATATCAATCTTTAAACAATAGGATTTAGCATTTGAGTAGGGGATGATGTTTGCTTATTTCCTACTTCTTTTTATAATTTAGGACCATTGTTATTTGTCCAGAATAGAGGAACAAGTTGAAAAGCAAAGAGGAAATGAATAGCTTTTCTACCTCATCTCTGAGGAAGTTACCTGCAATCAATCCTGCTAGAATGGGCAGCAGATACAAATGGATCTGCTTTCTTGAATTCACTAGCTGCACCCATTGTCCATACTGCACTAGCTGAAGCAATCTTCCTTGCAAAATATTGATTTCCTATGGAATTGTCACTTGAAATGATGGATCTATAGTAGGGTTGGGACCTAGAGGAAGCCGATAGTTGTATTTGTGTTGGAGGCATGAATCTTGATAGGCTTTGTCCTCCACACAAAGGACAAAAGGAAAGGAAAAAACTTGTTAGAGTTAGGAGAAAGATTAAGGAAAGTATTTTAATCATCTTCCAATGTTACCATCCAGTTTTTAATACTTAGAACAAAGTTGTTTATGAGTCCATCATATCACAGTACTTGAATTTTGTTTTTATTGTTCTTAAAGGAATCATAGTCAGACCAGTGGTTGTGTTGTTCTCAATAGAAATGCAGATTTTTTTTTTTTTACTTTATTTGCTAGATTATTCATTTGCAGTATTTTCTATTTTGTAGACCAGGTCCGAAGGCAGACCTTTGAGTCAGAATGATTGGCAGTCTATTCTCTGTAGTTTAGATTTCTAGGAGTCATGCAGTTTTGCATTTAACAAGAGACTCCTTTCTGGTTCTTTCCTTTCATACTAACATAGTGTATTTGAATCTTACCCCCTTCTCTCCTTCCACGCTTTAGTTATCATTTTCTCTGTAGCATGAATTTTGTGTTACAAGGATCTTCTATTTCTTTAGCATGTCAACACTTTTTTTTCTGCCATCTTTGATCTAGTTATTCACTTTCTTTTTTAGGTCATTTACTCCTCCTCTAATTTTTTTTTAATATAACATCAGAAACAAGCCAACTTCATTGATTTGAGGTTTATAAACAGACTATTTACTTGTTTGGATGCTTTTTCTGTTACCCTAGGTAGGCATCAAGATATTAATCTATCCCTTTTTCTACCTTAGGTTTTAAAAATAAGCATGATGCAAAATATGTTGTAAATGTAAATGCTCATATCTTTAAATATATGATATACAAACATATTAAATTCACACACTAATGTATAACTGTCACATGTGAATGAATATTATTCACAAAAAATTTAACAAAGAAATGGCTACTGTCAGACTTTCTCTATAAAATGATTTTTAGCAATTTTATAGAGAAATTTTTGTCTAAAAAACAATTTTTTTGTGCCTGTCATGCATAAGCCAAATTAAACCACTTATAAACAATAGAACATGATTACCGAAGACTATATAACAAGTATCTAAAGAATTTTTAAAAGTTTATTTTTAACTGATACTTGAAAGCATAAAAGTTTAAATATTAGTGGGGTACCTTGTAAGGTTTTGAAACTTGTAATGTGATGTTTTAATCAGATTAGCTGCATCTATTGCCTCAGACATTTATCATTTTTAATCTTATGAATTTTTGAAATAGTGAGTTATTAATTATTTCCTTAGCATAATAACTACTGTGATTCTTTGTTATCTATTTATGTGTTATGGTTTATATCTTTCCCCCAAAGCCTCATGCAGTGATAGGTGAGGCTTTTCGGAAGTGGCCAGACCTAGGGCGTGTCAATGCAGGTTAAGGGCATGATACCGGGATTAAGGGTGTGTCATACAGGATTAGTTCAGTAAATTGGTTTATCATAGTTTGGGTGTATGTAATGGGATGCCCCACCCGGGGTTGTGGGTGGTATTATCCAAAAAGATTACAGCCTAGATGGTATAAAAGGGAAAGGAAGGCTTACTGCTGCTTCTTGCTGCTTACTGCCTTCTGCCTGACACATCATGAACTGTTTCTCCTCTGTAAAGCCTATCTACCATACCTCTCTGCATTGGATCTAGCTGATTATGAATTGAAATCTCTACAAACTGTGAGCTGAAATGAACTTTTCCTCCTTTAACTTGTGGGTGTCAGGTATTTTACCTCTGCAATGAGAAAAGTAACTGAGACATTATGCCTGTCTGTCTATGTATCTGTGCATGTATGTATGTATGTATGTATGTATGTGTCCTTTCATCCTTATAAACAGCTTGCTATTTTAGCTTCAGTGTTTACTTTCTTTCTGTTCTAATTTTTTGTTTTTAATTTAATATAAACTAGAAAAATAGTATCTAAACATATTAGAATTCTAAGTAGGAGTAAGTAGTCAAGGAATGATGTTTAAAAACAAACATTTGTAGCTTAAGAATGTGAGCTTTAATACAGTTTTTACTTCTATTTTCACTCTTTTGAGGTCTTTAATGAAACAATGATTTTTTTAAAAAA
>RJWT010039027.1:0-12746 GCA_004365215.1 Cuniculus paca | reverse complement strand
CAGAGGACAGGTCTGCTACAAGGGCTGGCAGACTGTCCTTGGAAGAGTAAGCCAGATCTCATCCTTCTAAACCGCACAAAGTTCAACGATGGCATGTCCTTGAGAGACAAAGGTTAACTAGCTCAGCTGATTTCTAATCAATAAAGACCAGGCTAGCCTTCTTTCAGGGCAGGCATTTTCTTAGCACATTCAAGTTGGACATGTAACCTCTTCAGTATTTGTTGCCATGAATTTACAAACTTCCACAAAGATATCCGAAGAGGAGAATGATTCCACACAAGGCTCTTTTCTGAGCTAGCAAGGACCCCAGAGAAACTACCTCCATCATCAATAGACCCACAGGCTTTGATTCAGTCTTACACTGAACTATACTGAATGAAAACCATCAAATGCAATGAGAAAAGGGTAGGAGAAACAGTATTTTGCCTATGGTTGCTATCAGAAATATGTCTTTATGGTCGCTCATTCTGTTTGTGCTTCTGGGCCTGGGAAATTTACATGTGTGTGTGCATGCGTGCATGTGTAAACCATGGGAACAGGCTGATTTTAGATAGATCCATTAAAGAAACTGTTAGTAACACTTAGTATTATATCTAATTTCCATTTTTGATGAGGTAGTTATATAAAAAATAGAAGGTAGACTAAATTCAGTAAGACTGTCAAAGATCATATTAGGAATAATAATGTCTACATGATTTAAGAAGTATAGAGGTTGGTATTATGGGTAAATATAGCTTGAATGACATGTTAAAGATATAAGAAGATGTAATGTCATGCTACGTGTAAGATTGATTTCTTCGAGCCTCACTGAAAAATAGGTTATAAGAAAAGAGATCTAGCTCCAGAGATAAATGGATTACAGAAAGAATGAATCTCTTAAAAATGAGGGAGGAATGTGTTTTTCTTTCAGTAGACACCTGCCAATGATGTTGCTGTCACTCGACCCAAAATCTAACCAGTCAAGTGACTGAATTTTCATTCTGGTTGAAGGAGTATGCATTTACTGTTTTATTATTTTTATTATATTATTATGATTAAATTATTATTACATTTCAAACTGACATACATTTTTAAAAAGTACTTCAATTGCTTTAGTTCCAGTTGATCTATAAACATCTCCTTTGAACATTTTTGGGCCTTTTGTTGCATTTTAGAACCGTGAAGGAGTTTTCCTTCTCTGGTCTTTAATCCCCTTATTTACAGTTGTGGAAAGTGTGGCACAGAGAAACTGAGTATTTAGGGTACTACAGGTAAATGATGAGAGAGCTGGCTCTAGACTATCTACTTTCATGCCTGAGATTCCTTTTCCACCAGGTGACTGTCTAGAAGCCATTTCCCCCTCAGCTGTCCTTATTTCCCTTTAAATCTCCTAACATTGTTAAGAAAAAAAGGCACCTTTAATTGCCCAAAGTGAGCATTTCAACATTAATTTGGGTAGACAAGTCAACAAGGAAAGGTATTTGTTTATTTTGTCCTTAGGTTGGGTCTTTCATTTAGTATATTTCTGCAAGTTTCACTACACTAGGCTTTTTTTTTCTCTGTCCTTTATTCCTAAAGTCAAAATAGAACTCAGACTATTATTTGTCTTCACTTATTTTGTAAGGAAGGATTTAACTTATCTGGATCTGGCGTAACCCCTGCAACATGCTCTGCTGTTGCATTTGAGGTAAAATTGTTATTTTAATAAATTTAAAACTCTTTTCCTTTGCATTGCCCCTAAATATAAAAAAACTTGCTAAAGAAAGTATAGTTATTTTAAGGTTTTATTGAACACCGAGGCTTCCATAGGTATAATTGATGTTAAAGATAGTAAAGCAGGTTTCAAAATAAGACCCGAGGCCTCCTTACCTGGAGATATCAGAACAGCAGATGAGAACAAAGCAATCTCCTCCTCTGTCAGCTGCAAAGAACACAAATTCTTTGCAAAGTCAAATGCTTCATTCACTAGGTCGTCAGAACCTGTAAAGGAAGAAGAATTAAATGGAAGTACTTGAACTCAGACCTGGGGAAGAGCAAGAAAGTTTTATTATCAAGAAGTTATCCAAGCATTTGCATACTGGACATTTAGAAAATACATTTCTAAGTCCCTACAAAATAATTTGATACTCATTATAGAATGAGGAAATTATTACTAGTCATTAGTAAATTGTTGTGGTGTGTAGTCAGTGCAACATGTAGATGGGAGTACAAGATCTGAATCCCATCCTATTAATCTGAAATTATCTATTATTAAATACTTGTAAATAAATTGTGGATCTTTTGGAAATAGCGATAACATGCATGGAATATCTGTATCATTACATATAGGGTCAGAGGCCTCCTAGTGTTAGTGATACTTAAACTTAGCTGTGTAAGGTGTCCAGGGCCGTTAAGCTAAGACATCAGAAACTTCTTACAGAATGGAAACGAGCTACCTCTCGATCAGTAATTTCCCTGGAAAATTGATAGAAGAGCTATAGTTTATTTATTTTTAGCTTCTAATGGATAGCTTGCAGGTCAGTTGCTTAGCCATTGTGATTTTGTCAAAATAATGTTGCATCTCTTCGCTGATGCTTGGTAAATGTTTATTTGATGAAGCTGGAAATATACCGAAGTTGCTTGCCAAGGCTCTTTCTTCTTTCTTGAAAGTCTAGCCCTGGGGACAACGTGGATGGGTATCAGCTGTAGAAGGGAAACATTGCTAGTCCTGATGGACTTGCTGCTGGCTGCCATATCATCTAACGGCACAAGAGGTGAAAGGGCAGTAGTTTCTTCGGTGTTCTTGGGCAGGATATGGAACAAGTAACACTGGGAATCGTTTAAACCTTTCCTGGCATCAGTCCATCTTCGCCAATGTCCTTCTGATCCATGCAGCATACTGGTGAGTGGAGGTGGGGACACGAGGCACTTCCAAGCAAAGACTGATGGTGTCGGTGCCTTCCCAAGAGAGGCTGGGGTTAATTTTAACCAGGTGAAGACCAGCTCTACCACTGTCCCAGAGCTTCTGAGTTTACTGGCAGAAAATTGTTGCTCTGGGTGAGAAATATATGAAAGACTCCCTCTTTTAATTAATTTTCCTGACTAATGAGTATGGATTTACATAGGAAACTTAATAGGTCACCCCAAAGACCATTAGGAAATCTGTATACTGTACTTTGTAAAGCAGTAAACCAGAAGGTAAAATAAAAGCTGAGTTTACAATGAATGATCTCTGATGCATTCTGTTTTTTTTTAGCATCGGTCTACTCCCATAAGGTCTCAATAGGGTCTACGGCTCACTCTTTTTCCTATAAGGAGCCACAACTGTAGAATCAGGAGAGTTGGAGGGAATATTAGAGTCTCTCTTGGCCCAGCATTTATTGAATAGTCAAAGTATCAAGACATTTAATTTGCCAATTTTAGTCTAAAAGAAGCTGACATAGCTAATGAAACGGGCCATGCTCCAAGGGTAACTTACCTAAGGCTTTGAACATCTGCATTCCTCCATATTTTCCTTCAAACAGAACAGTGTTGTTTAACGGGTTGAAGGCACGGCACATTCTCACCAAAACCACTTCCAAGCAACCTGAGTTAAAAAATTAAAAACATGCCTGTGTATGTCCTAATCACAACTCTGTGGAAGTTAGGAGACTCTCAAGGACTTTAGCACACTTCCAAACACATACAGAAACACATGGACACATACAAACGGACACCCCTCAAGATTCCTTCCCCTAAATAACTATTTTAGAAATAAAGCTCTCTTGATGCTTATGTGAAGAATTAAAGAGAACATATACTTTAAAGGTGGCTAAAATGGAAGGCACCCATAGCATCCATTAGCGGAAGCATTTCTCTCTTATCATTGAATAATACTAAAGTTAGTTTCTGTTCTTGAAGTCATAATTGATGCCAAATAACTCAGAAAGAAACTGTGTCAGGTGGGTCCACTCCATCCACTTCTACATGAGTTATGCTATTGGAGAAACTTGTTCTCAGTTTTACCTGAGATGTGGAGTTTCTTCTAACATGCTCCATACATAATTCAACACAGGATGACTTTGAATAGAAATTCCATGTGTTTGATTGGGGTACCATTCCTATCTGAAGCCTTTTGAAACAAGTGTTGAAATCAGTTTGAAATAAATGCTAAATTTATAATTTGTGAAATAAAGTGCTAAATTATCTCACCCCAGTGAGTTATAATCAACACTCACATATCAAAGGTTCTGAGAGGTCTTGGATAGATTAACCTGGATGAATTCAGCACTTTTTAAAAACTTCACTGTCGACCGAACAGACAGGAACCTTTTATGTAGTGAGGCTGTTGTGGTTATTACATTTGTTCTTGCATACCCGAGAATGAGAAAATTCCCTGGCACATAATCAGTGGTTAATAATATTGACTGTGTGAATTCATTTATTATCTTTGTTTTTCTCTCTGAGCGCTTAGTGACATAGTAAGGAGCTAGTGTTTCAGTTTCTCTAGTCTCATAGTACAATGGAAGGTGACTATCAGACTCTGAAGCCATAAATGCACAAGGGAACATTTTACTGGTGATTTGGTGTCTTTCTTATCACATTACTATTTATTTATTTATTTATTTATTTTTGGTACCAGGGATGGAACTCATGACTTCGCACTTGCCAGGCAAGTGGTTGTGCTACTGAGCTAAATTCCCAGCCCCTTATGTCTATGTTTTATTTTCCTTGTTCTACTGATTTCTCTTTGCCCCTAGCATAGGGGCTTCTACACAGGAGAGGATTTGTGAAGATTAATTGGAACAATGCTTTTCTGACACCAACAGGAAAGATATCATTTATCAAGTATATATACTATGGAAGGTACTTTTCCATCTCCTTGCATTCATTATCATCTTTGCTCCTTGCAGTAACAACTTTGGGCTAATTTTATTAGCCTAATATTATGAACAAGTTATAGGAGGTTTAAAGAGATTAAGTAGCCTGCCTCTTATACCAGAGTGAACGTTTTTACAGCAGGGAGACATGTTAAAGATGATATGCTTCAGTGGTTCCTGAATATTCAGCCCATGGATTGGTGATATTCTAGTCTTACTTAGAAATACAATTACTTGGGATCCCCCCTTGGAGATTGGGATTCCATGACCTGCAATAGTGCCTGTGCACCTGCACTTTCAGCAAGCTCCTCTGGTGTTCCTGGTGCAGGTCCAAGCTTGGAATTCATTGTTTCCAATCCACCTCTTTGTTTTACGAACGAGGAAACCACCGTCTTGAGAGGTTTTGTGTCCAGTGGGGCAGATGTTATTTTTCAAGGAGAGTCACAGTGATATCTTGCCTCCCACGTGCTTTTCTAGACTTACCACACCCCTATGGAGAAGTAGTATCCACAGCTACCACCCTTGAACCCAAGCAGGCCTTTGTGAATGCCTTGGCTGATTCACTATGATGGAACTAATAGTCTGATTTCTAAGGCTAAATCAGAGAGATCTATGCACTTCTGCCTTGTTCTCTCTCGAAATGATGTGGGAACCTAGCAGCAGTGTAGCAGGAAGTTCAAGTAGTCTGCGGAGCAGCTCACAAGGGCAGTGGCTGAGGCTCCCAACCCAGAGCCTCTGATGAGCTCCAACCTGCCAACCAGCGCAGCTAGCCAGCCAGGAGAGCAAGCAAATTTGAAAGTGAATCCTCTAGGTCCCCGTGGAGTTGCCTTAATGACCATCACTTGGAGCAGAGATGTCATTCCTGCTGAGCCCTGCCACTCCCCGTAGCTTTGAGAACAAAAGAAATAGTTGTTTTGACAAAGTTTTTAGGGTTGTTAGATAACTATAACATTCAAATTAGTGCTGGAGTCAAGGTTTTCACCAATTTGCATTGTTTGGCAAATTGGTGCTGGAGTCAAGGTTTTCACCAATTTGCATTGTTTGGCAAATAAAAAGCAGCATTTTAAAAACAACTATATTTAGCCCAAGTTTAATATCAGCTTAGTATCATTTTTGTGATATTGAACACATCCCTTCACTTCTGTGAGTTCCAATCTCTTTTGCTTTAAGATGGAACTAATACCAATTTCATAAGACTAAATGCGATGCCATAGGTAAAGATGAAAATATGTACCTATGTTATTATATACAAAAAGGATGCTAATAGTGTTAATATTCACGGATGAGAACCATGAAGATTATCACAAACACCACGATGTTCCTATTTTGTGTTTTCAAAGGGACCCAAGAAAGACACAATCAATCTTTCTTCTTGTTATGTAATAGCATCTGCAAAGACAGTCATATGCGGTTTCTTCCTAAGTGATTTTGTGTGTGGTGGAGTGTAGGAGAGAAGAGAAGGGAAAGATGAGAGCTCAGCAGAGTTTCTCTGCTATACCCTGGCTGCAGGCTATCCTCATTAAAGTGAATGGAAATGACCACAGAGGCAGAGCTCACCTAGCCTGCAATTTTTCCTCTTGCGGAAGGCAAGGAGTAAGTTTTAGCGCCAGCTCAGCAATCCAGCCACCTTGACACACTAATTATTTGCACTGCCTGTCAAGCTGGGTATCTCAACCTCCGTAATTAATAGCTCCACTTTCAATAAGCAAAATTGTATTTGACTTCAAAAGGGAGCAGAATGAGGATCAAGGCATTTGTATTACAGAGCCTTTCCTCTGAGATTTAGCTGGCAATGTGGGTGGTAAAATGAGCTACCTGTAGGGAAGGGCATGCCCTAGAACCATCCCAGAGCTAAGGGCCAACCACACGCTGGCCTACAGCAGGCCCCGTGAGCCTTCTCCTTGCTCACCTGACTTCAGAAGTAGAATCTGGTCATTCTGGCAGAGCTCCATGAAGCCTGTGATCCGCTTGGCAAACTCCACCACGTACTGGATGGCGTGTGTGATCTGGATAGCGCACTGCTGCCACAACGCTTCCCTGGACTGCAGGAGAGAGGGTGCAGCATGGAAACAGAGCCAGCAACTCACCGAGTCAGTAGAACACTCAGGGCTGCCTGGTGGGGCTGTTCTGTAACTGGGGAGTCCAGGGGGCAATCACACCGTTCCTTTAGAAGAGGAGGGCAATGTTTCCTTTTTTTTTTTTAATCTAGGTATTGCCGATTGTTCCCTCACCATGCCACAACTGAGGAAATACTGAGGCTATGTTTATAGTATGTGAAGATACTTATTTTCTTTCCTATTTTTTCCTCCTCACAGGAACAGACTTAAGATTTTAATTCACTACATAAAAATAAACCCTAAGTCATGTATGTTAATTCTGTTTTTATTGATGATAGCAATGTCTGTGTCTCTGTTCCTGTGTTTATATAACAAGAGTTAGCTTTTCTGTTAGAGAAAAATCAGTGTTGTCGGAATCATACACATTTTTTAATTAAAATTTCATTAACTGATGGACCTGATAAATGAATATCTCAATCCCAAAGTCAAGTGATGTAAATACTGAGGAACAATAAGCAATACCTTCCTTACAACATTTCCAATGCACACAAAAAATGTGCACAATATTGCCACTAATAATGTAAAGTGAGTTGTCCTTTTTTCTTGGACCGTTTTTGATACGTAGGGCAAGAAAAGAATTTTAGAATGCTTTGTTCTGTGTCTTTGTCACGTCAATCTGTGACTGCTATTGCAACTCTAATTACTCAATGGCTCCTAACCCTTGCCTGGACCCCAGGGACCACCATGAGGTGTCCTAAAGCCCTCTGACAAAGGCACAGATCGCTGTGGTCACTAATAGTGGTTTTCAGTCAGGACAGTTATGCCTCCCAGGGGACATTTGGCAATGCCTAGAGACAGTTTTGGCTATTACACTGTTTGAGGTAGTACCAGAGGTAGTGCTAAATATCCCAGAATACACGGGACGGCCCCTAGAGTAAGGACTGGTCTGATGTAAGACATCAGGTGGGCTGACGCTGAGAAAGCTGGAAAGGGTATCTCAGAGACATGTCTCACTGCTTCTGAGTACCTTGCTCTGATACACTTTGATTTCTTCGTAGGTGTGGGTCTGCCATGCCAGCTGGTGCAGCTCTTCCATGGTGTACTGACACGTCTCCAAATGGGACTTAATGATGTTCTGCGCAATCCGGTCTGGAGAGAGAACAGCAGTGCCAGGGGTCGTCAGTGAAATCATTCTCCTCAAAGAAGACTGTCGTTCATATGTGTGCTGTAGAAATGCCTTGTGCAGATTCTCTGATTGCTTTAGCATGTCCTGAACACCACAGTCTGATTTAAAAATCTCTGAACCCTTCATTCCTGTTTTCCACTTTTTAAAAATCAAAATATTTCTCGCCTCCCCTCGTCCCTCTCTTGATCACAGCCTTAGGGTTTCACAAGTTGCAAAACATTCAAATAATTTCTACTGTAAAACACAGACTTATATAGCTTGCTTTGGGGCCTGAAAGTCCATTAATAACCTTAATACATACAGTTGTTCAAAATGTTTTCAAAATTGCTAGAACTGTATTTTATTTCAGAAAGAGGGAATTAAAATATAAATGCATTCACTCATTTTTGAAACAAGAAAAGGCTAGGAGCGGTTGAGGTAGCTCAGTGTTAAGACCGTTTGCCCAAGGCACTTAACAAAATAAAGAAAAGGGAGGATTAAACAGTAAATTGAGAATGGGAGGCTATTCCATAGCGGGGCGTGGGGCAGAATGAAAGAGATGCAGAAGCAGTGTTTCTCTGACGATGTTAGTTTTGTAGATTTGATTTTGGAGCCTTGCATATGTCTTGTTAACGGTGTTGTTACACCGTTAACAAGAGAGGGGTTCAGATGCTGCGATATTAACTTATGAGTTGATTATTATTAAAGTTGCCACATAGGAGCCGCTCTATTCAACTGTTTAGCTTTTTATATATTGACATTTTCCTTTAAAACGTTAGAAAAGAGAAAACGATTGTATTCCTAAAAGTAATAAGGAATGATCTTTTCCGGAGGTTTATCTCAAATAAAGTACATTTTACATTGGCTCTTAAGTCCCAATCATTTTGACTATGAAGGCATGAGAGCTGACTGATAGAACCACAGAGAAGAGCCTTCCTTAAAAGTTGCTCCAAGTTCCCCAAACTGGATGGAGCCAGCAGGAGGTCCCTTGTAAGTCCCATCTGCTATTTGAACACATGGGAAAAGGGGACAGCTTGGGAAACCAAAATACTCGCAGATTCTGCATGTGGGGTGTGTGTGGAATGAAGATGACCACATCTTCTGCCCAGTAATTTTCCCTGGTTTGTACAGAAATGAAATCTCTCATGAGTTTAAGGTGGTATGCTTTCTTTTTGGTTGTTTTTAACTTTTCAGTGCTGAGGACCGAAGCCAGGGTCTTGTGCTTGCTAGGCAAGTGTTCTATCACTGAGCTGAATCCCCAAACCCTAACGTTGTGCCCTTACAAATGCAATTTGTGTTTACTTGAAATGACTATATTTTGTTGCTCCAGGACGGCTCTGGAAGTGGCTCTTGGGCTACCTTATTTTCACTCTATTCCACTTCTGGCATATATGGTGTATAAAAATACATAAATAATATATTTTGGCCCATATAAATCGAGTCCCAGTGATGTACAGAATGGAAAATACAAGCTTAATCTCTTAATGAACTTTGTAAATAAAACTCCTTAGCTGCTTGTCTGGCACCCTGTGAACACTGAATAAACCATCATCACTATTAAGATATTTTCTATATTTGCCATCAGGGGAGCAATGTGATGACTCCAGCAGAGATAAAACAGGGGTATTTGATGTTGCAGTCAGTGCTACTGAAAGAAAATATTTCAGTGTTTGTTAGAGTTCTCCAATCAGAACAATAAACTGATAGAAGTAGATGGTGCTGCAGAATTCTGACTTACAGTTGTACTCTACTGTCTTCAGCACTGAACATTTCTAAACTTTCATTGCTTATTGCATGACAAAGTCCTTTCTTTAAAAAAATCTTATATTGAAAGTTTTATTGAACATTCTCCTATGTTATAAAAAAAGGGCAGGAATTACTCTGTGCATCATATTAAAATAGATTGGAAAGTCACGCTTCATCATTTTTCAATTTCATTTGGGCAGTCCAATTATTCAGATTCTAAAAAATATATCTGTTCTCTGGTAGGTATATAATGAAAACATAAGATTTCATAGCTCTATAATTTTCAAACTTTTATCTTCTCTGAGTAGTTTGTTTTCATCTTTAAAGATATACTGATTTGTTGGTAATTTATAGCTTTTAGGGTTTATAAACACAAATAGAATTGCATTATAAAAAAACTCCTTATCTGCTCTTGTAAGTTATCTTCTGGGAACTATTGACCAAAGTTTAAGAATTCCCTGGCCTTCTATCACCAAAACTGAGGGCTCCCTGGGGTATGAGGAGGGGCAGGTATAATGAAGATGGGCGGAGTATGAAAAACAGAAATTAAGTCAACACACACGCTTCAGAACAGGGCATGATGTCTAGTCCTGCCTGGCACACTCTTCCTTGCCTCCTGGTGGGCCTGCAGAAGGGCTGGCTTCAGTACTTTGATTCTTCCTCCTGTTGAACCCTTATCCAATGAGGTTCATTAAACAGTGATTATTTGCGTGGATCCTTTGGCTTAGCTCTTTCAGGAGTGTGAGCTCTTCCAGAACTGCATGGCAGAGTCCAGCATAGTGTCATTATATGTCCAGACAGCAAATAGATTTTGAGCAACTATATATACCCCATCAACATATAGATTAAAAGCAAACAATACCTTCATTTTTAAGGATCTTATTCTCATAGCATTATGGTGTAATAATTGCTCTGAGTTACTGTGAGAACCCAAAGGAGAAAGTCTCCCACTCAGTATGGGGGAAACAAACTAAAAATTGCCAGAGTGGAGACCACCTGGATCTTGCAGAATTAATAGGAGTCTGTCACATAGAAAGGAGAAAGATGTATTGAGTAGAGGGAATGATATCTTGAAGGCACAGATAGAGAACTAGCTCTAGGCTGAGTTATATCAGACATGATCTCTTACGTCTTTACAACCCTTACTTCTTTACAATCAGACCCTTTTTACTGAGGATACAATTGGGGTTCAGAGGGAGTGAGTGACTCTGGACCCATTTTTATAGAGTTAGAAATTGGCACTTTGAAATCAAGTCTGACTTTTCTGGCAAGAAGTCTGGTGTATTTGCAACATAGAGTGCCTGGAGAAGGTGGAAGAAATGAAGCCGGGGTGGAAATTGGGACCCACGTACAAGTTGAGGAAGTCCTGGTCTTGTAGGCGTCTAGATGTTACCTTTGGCTTCCATCTTGTAGACAACAGGGAGTGCGTGGAAGTTGTTAAAGTAGGAGCATGACATGGTCAAGTTTTCATTCTAGAAAAACCATCATAGCCATAGCAAAGAAGATGAGATAGCACTAGTGAGCATACGAGGAATACCAGTGTGTTGTGAGGATTCAGGTAAGACTCGAGTTTGCGTTCGGTGATCAAGACAATTCTGAAGGGCAATGCACAGGACCAGCTGATGAATGTGGCAATAAGACAGTGAGGACACATTAAATATACTGAGCCCTTGACCAATGTGAAGGGAGTGAGGATGATTTTGCAGATGTCCATCCATGTATCCAAACACCTTTTCATGTTCTGCTTTATTTTACAAAGGATTCAAAAAGGTTAAGATGCCTAAGCACTCAGAATGGCTTTGAACTCAACATTAAGCACAAGCTCACTGTTTTTTCCAATGCCCTTGTGGTAAGAAATACAAGTCAAATCTCTTTCGGGCGTAAGACTTGGCCATGTGGGCAAGGCTACGGAGACAGCCTCCTCCTCTGCTGGCTCCACCATTCTTCACTGCCAAAACGAGCCACTTGCAAAGCAAACTCGACCCTCTCAGGGCTCGGGTCGATAAAGCACACAGTACAGCTAGACTTGGTCTCCTGAGGGTGCGGTTGGAGGACTCCTTCTGTCCACTAGAAAGATAGAAAGACACTTGAACACCAGAGGAGACAGTTTGCTTGGACTGAGAGTCTGCAGTTGTGAAAAGGTGAGAAGGATTTTAAAGGAAGGGACAAAGGGAGAGACAACAAGTACAGTATGCAAAGTTCCTGCCAGGAGCCAAGGGAACTTTCAAGTGTCCTTGCCCGCAAAAATAGAAAAGGTAACAGTAAACTCAGTGCTCTCTGGGGACAAAGCACATGAGAAGGTCTAGACAAAAGAGGCTGAGGTGAAAGAGCAGGGAGATGGAATCTTTCTGGGCAATTGTACACCCTGCATCCGCCACAGTGGGTTGGATGGCAGCTATTTCTGAGAGCTCAGTTCTTGTCAGATTCTCTAGCTTGGGTATAGGTGATAAACAATGCAGAAGCACATGCTGTGTGCTGAGATCATAGGTCTGCCAAGAATATGGCATAGAAAATAAACTCAGAAAATTCCAGAGCTGTAAGAGCCACTGCACATGGACCCTGTACTCGGCTTTTCCTGAGCCCAGGGATGAGGCTGTCGATTGCTTATGCAGGATGAGAGAGAACCTGTTAGGAGAACTCAGCTACAGTTTCTCGGCAGTTGAAATTCTGTAGACATGTTCAGAAGGACAGAGGTTTGTTCGATTCATGGAGAGGGCAAAGGCTGCTTTGGTAGTTAATAAAAGGATGTTGAAGGAAGAGCAAAACAGTTTCATATGTTCAGTTCAGTCATTCATTTCCGATGCTAAGGTGGTACAAGGTCAGCATTGTTGCAGGCAAGGGAAAAGTGGGCATGTAATCACAGGTTAAGTCCATGTCCCACACTTCTATTTGCTGATTTCCTAAAAAGTTTCTCTGTTTTCCCTTCTGCATCCTCATATAGAAAAACATTTAAAGTTTCTT
>RJWT010039026.1:0-12752 GCA_004365215.1 Cuniculus paca | reverse complement strand
TTAATGGCAGCTCTCTGATTTCCACTTTCTTGGTGATCAGTGAGGTGGAGCACTTCCTACAACGCATAGGAGCCTTCTGGGTGATGCTGCTTCACACCACCATGCTTGTGTACATCCTGGACTCTCAGCCTCATACATTTCCCTTCCTCTCTGCCTAGTGAACTCCTACTCACACTGCAACACCCAATGCAGATGGAACTTTAGGGGACATCACCCTTCTGGGAACCCCAGACAAAACTAGTCCCTGTCGCGTCTGGGTCGCAAAAATCCTGAGCCTGACTGTATCACTGTCTCTGGTCACCCAGGGCTGGGATAACCCATTTCCATGTTGTTTCTGCCAGCAGATAACTTCTTCCTTGTTTTCCCTTGTGTTTGTCTCTCAGAACGCTAGCACAGAGCAGTTGTGCAGGATGTTTCTCGGTGGATTTCAACGAGTTTAGAGCAAATCTTACTCTTTCCAGCACAGTGGCTTAGGCAGTACGTCTGGACTAGGATAGAGAGACAGGTCTGCACACCTCCCCAGCTTGTCCCCACAGTGAATTCTTGGGTGCTCTCCACAGACACAGTGCCTCTTTGGGCTTCCACCTCTAGCATTCAGCTCTCTGCTCTGCACCGTGTGCTTCTCCTGCCCGCGAAGCCCCAGAGTATCTCCCGAAAACCACCCCTGCACTCTTAGGCCCGGGACTTCCAGCCTGAGGGACCTTCCCTGTCCACACCTCTTTGACATCTGTCTTTCATTCTGTCTGTTCCCACATCCGGCCTTATTACCCCAGACCTCAGCAATGACAGCTCGACACCCTGCCCCCAGCTTCACCCACTCAAATCTGTGCTTGCACAAATTCCACCTCTCTTTGGTGCTGAGAGCCAAACACTGCCAAGGACTCAGTTCTGCCCATGCATTTAAGTGTTCTTGCCCCACACCTGTGCTGCCGGCCTTGCCCAGGACATCCCACACTTCTCACCTGGGCAGAAGCTTCCCACCACAAGGAATCTCTGCTTTCCAGCCTACCAAGGTACCTGTTCACTAAGGTGTGTGGGGTGGCCAGGGGTTCACGATGAGCTGCGACCACAGAAGTCGTGGCAGGGAGAGAAACAGGGCCAAGCAGGAAGGAAGTGGGAAGCAGAAGATTAGCTAACATTGCCATAAGGAAGTGAGGCCATATAGGATGAGCATTCTAAGCCCGTACACTCACTGTTTTCTCAGTGAAGCCTGGAACATCATGGAACATGTAGGGACCAAGAGCTCTGAAGGAGTCAAGGGAAGGAACTCCCATTTAGGAGCACTCATTTATGTAATGATCAACCTACCACCTTAACAGATCTTCCTGACAGCCCTGTACTAATCAAACGTCATCACTGTAATATAGAATAAGATATCTGACATGGTGATTTATATTGACAAAGAGGTTTACTTAGCTCAGTTTTGGAGGTGGAGCTCTAATGGCAGGTTGTGGGTCCTGGTGAGGGTGGCTCCTGGCTCTATCACATAATGGTGGGAGTGCAGATGGAAGCAACAGTCTGTCTTAAGCCATGAAACAGAGAGCTGTGGGGTTTCCCTAGAACTACCACCTGAGCATGTGCCCCCTCCCCAGTGACCTAAGGATCTCCTACTAAGCCCCACCCCTTAAAGGTCCCACCACCCTTCACACAAAGCCTTCATGCAAACATCTGAAGGAACTCAATTCAGCCACCTACAAACCGCAGAAAGTTCTCTGACATACATGACCTTAGCATCAATTTTACAAATGGAGATACTGCGGCTGGAAAATGAGAGATTATTTGCCAGGAGTCACAAGAATTTGCTTCCACTTAAACTTGGCTCTCTGTTTGACTCATTCCACCACAGGAGATTAACTCTGAACACTGGTTCACCAGCCAGTGTGACGCCTGGTGCTCATGTGACTTCTTAGAATCTACCCTGCCTCTCTCAGGGTGGGTAAGAGGTTGCAAGAGGTCATGGGTTTGAGTGGCATCTTGTTGATGGCATATTACTACATACATACATCCTTATGTCCTTTCTTAAAATGAGACGTGAAAATAAATGAGGTTGAATGAATGAGTGAAATTTACAAACCAATTCTCTTTCTTATTTCAGGGCTGTTGTCTCCTCTCCCAGCTATGTCACATAGTGAACCAGGCTTATGAGGTACCACTGCTCATCACAGAATCACCTGCCAAGAAAGGCCTTAATAATATTTATTAAATGACCAAATGACCCCATGTCTGCATGAGAATAATGAATACAGACAGCAATCTCCTTGTGGCAGACTAATATTAACATTCACAAAACAGGAGACGGTCTTTTTGGCAGACTGCCCTATGTTCCAACCTCCCCTTCTTCCACAGTGATAGCATTTTAGGGGGACATATGGCTGCTCAGAGAAAGACCATACTTCCCAGCCTTCCTTGCAGCTAAGCATGGCCTTAGTTATGCCAGTGGAACAGGAGTAGAAGAAATGCATGTGATTTCTGTGACACCTACTTCCAACGCTCTGCTTGCCTAGCCCTGTTATCTTTTTCCTGTCCACAGTCTGGGGCACACAGAAGCAATCACCTGCCTGTCACTGGCTAGGACCCTCCAAGACAGTGACATCACGATGGGCAGAACCAGGCTCCCTGGCTGACTACGGAAAGCAGAGGAGTCCCACACACTTGGACTGCTCAACTCCGGGCTGTTAAATGAGGGAAATCTATTTTTATCTTATTAAAGCTACTGTACTTTGAGCCCTCTTTGTTATGACACCTAGACTGAACCTTAACAAATGAGACTGTTCTTAATAAGATCCCTCAGTACAGAGGAGCCAGTTCACCTAGGCTCAGATTCAGGCACCATTCCTCCCTAACTGTGACTTTAGCTAAGTGGCTGAATTTCTGCTTCCTTATCTGTGAAATGGGGCTAACAGCAGGACCTGCAGTGAGAACCGAAGGACACAGATGGAACACAACAAAGCTCACCATTGTGATTATCACTTTACTAATCAACATATTTCCTTGCCAGGGGAGCCCAGCTGCCCACCGCATGCAAGTCGCTCGTCCCGATCCAGATGTTGGTCCCTTCCCTATGTGGTTAGCTCTGTGGTCTTCCTGCCACAAAACTGACCCTGCGGTCCTCACATCCATTTCCATGCAAAATCCCTGGCCAGCTCAGTAATAAGAACTGCCCACTGGCCTGTCTCCATGTCACGCCTTGAGATTCTCCATTCTCTCAGCTCAGCTGGGGGTTCCCCGGGGCTGCCTGGCCTGGAACTGCGAAGTGAGCAGGGTGGATGTCAGACAGGAAGGAGAGCAGCGTCGGCAGCCAGGGTTTGAAGGTAGCTAATTTGACTCTCACTGTGAGGTGCGAAGAGGCGGTGGCATGTGGAGGTGCAGCCTTCGGAAGGAGATTATGGTTGACAAAGTCAGCAGTGTGGGGCCCCCAGAACTGGATCTGGTGGTTTCCCAGGAACAGTTGAGGCTGGAGGACACAAACACACATGTAGTCCCTGTCCCTGATGCGGGACATGCTGCTCAGGGCTCCACCTGCACTAGACAAGGCCCTGTACCTTGGGCCAGGTTTTCTAGCCAAACAAAACCTTTTTTTTTCTTTTTTTAAATAATTTGTCCAATGTGTGGTATTGTATTATTAGTAACAGAAGACTGACCAGGATGGTTAATAATTAAAAAAGGATAATGTTTCAGAGGAAAGTTGAGATGTTTACATGTTTCCTATAGCATTTATTTCCTTTTAAAAAAGTGCACGAGGCATGCATGCACATTTGAGGGGTGTATGCACGTGTGTATGTGTGCATGGTACTAGGGCTTGATTCCTGGGCCTTTGCACTGAGGTACAACCCTAGCCCTTTTTATATTTTTAGAGAGGGTCTCCTTAAGTTGGCCAGGCTGGCCTCCAACTTGCAATCCTCCTACCTCAGCTTCCCAAGTACATTTTAATGATATACCTATTTTATTTGTATATTAACAGATTTCATTACATAATACTTAAATATAATTTCTCTCTAGAGAAGGCAAAGCCTCAGGAAAGCAGCTGGTTACAGTCACCTCTGACAGGAATGAGGAAGAGGACCTATGCCTGGGACCCCTGAGTTCTCAGTTCTCTATTTCTCCCTTAGTAAGTTGACGAGGAAGTGGGTTAGGCCCTGGAATGTATCTGAGTTACATAAAGTCTCTCTCCTTACGGAGGAGCTGAATGAGTATCTGTCCGACTGTGTTAAGCACAGTGCAAACACGCGTAGAGGGGCACACAGGGACATTCTACCCCGTCCCTCACAACACAGAACTGTCCCCGCAGTACCAGAGACCCTGGGCTTTAAGAATCTAAGAGGTACCACAGGTACCGAGTTAGAACAAATAGGAGGAGCAAGCTCTGGTGTTCCATGGTACAGAGGAATGAACAATAACGTACTGTATGCTTCTAAAAAGCTAGTAAAGAGAATTCTGAATGTTTTCACCATGAAGAAATTATAAATGTTTGAGAACATGGTAATAGCTCAGTTCACAAATACAATTTGCTTCACGAACAGAAGAATTTGACAAAATTTTGTTTCCATTCTCTAACTGCATAGGGTGATGAACACAACTTCGGCCATTTCCCGAGTCATAGAATGAATTAAGTTCGTGAACTGAGGTACCACCGTATATCCTGATTTGAACAATATTGAAACATAACATGGAATCCCATAAACATGTACAATTTTAATGTGTCAATTTAAAAAGCAAAAAATAAAATGTAAAAAAATTAGAACATTTAAAGTGACAACGAAAAGAGTTTAACGAAAACTAGGTGTGGTGGTGCAGGCCTATCATCCCAGCTGTTTGGGAGGCTGAGGCAGGAGGACTACAAGTTCAGACAATCGGAAACAGGAAGATAGATCTTTCTTAAACGGGAAGGGGACCAAGAGGTTGGGGGAGGGGTGACAAAAGGAATCAGGATGTGCTGTGTACCTGCACCAACTCCACACAGGAAATTTAAACAGCATGTACTGCAAATGTGCACTAGTAATAAAGACAAAGAATAGTTTGGTCAGAGAAAACTCCCCTCCCTCAGGGGAATATTTGCTTGCTGCCAATAAAATGGAGCAGGCGGGAGCAGCCCCACAGTGCTGGTGCCCAAAATGCTAGGATAATGAGCAAAGCTGACATCCTGGGCTCCTTAATTAAGCTTAATTACCCTCGCATCTCCCCTTCCTCCCGCAGTCTCCTAGAGGTGCAGAAGATATGTTAGTTCCAGCCAAGTGAGATGGATAACTGCCCTCTGCAAACTAGGTTAGAAACTTATGTGGAAATGATGACTCCTCCACCACCAGACAGCTCCTGCCTCCAATGAACTTCCTGTGCATTGGGGGCTGCCACCTCCAGGAGTGATTTGTTTTTCCCAGAAGAGCAGCTCTGGACCGTAAGAGGCCGGGAACCAAAGGCCCTTCATTAGCATGCAGAATCTCTCCAGGGCCGAAGAGGTTCCAAAGCCAAAGGGCACCTAGGGGCGCATCGGATCAATATTTGGAACTGGCCTTCTGGGAAATCACTAATGGTCTGTGGATGGTGTGACTTGTAGTCTGGTCCATTAATGAAGAGCTTCAGAGCTGGTCCAAGATTCTGGAAAAGGATGGCCCAGGACCAGATATTGGTGGACTGACCCAGTCTCTGGGAGAGGGCGGGAGCCCTCAGTGCCACGCTGAGGGTCTTTGTTTGCTGTGCTGGGCAGGCCATGGATGCCCACCTCCTGGTCACCTGAAGGCACAAAAAGGGGTGATCTGGTCCCCAGCTGCCTCCTAAGTTCTCCCAGGCACCAGCCAACCTCACAGCCAACCACAGGCGGTACACATGCCATCTGGGACGCCTTCTTGTGCAGCGGGCTCTGTGGGCAAAGATATTGCAGCTCCTGTACTGCTTCTGAAGAGCACGTGCAATTATCAGGGCAGAAGGCGCTTCTGAAGAGAGTTAGAAGGATGGCAAAGCTCTCTGCATTTCCTAGCTGTGTGATGAAGAACTGTGCTGTACAGAACAGGGAGTCTCTCAGCTGTAAGATGTGCTTAGCTGATCTTGCTCAGGATGTGTTAACAGGGTTTGGTGCCACGGAATCAAATGACATCCAAGCGCACCAGGAGAATGTTATATAATCCCTGGCTCATTCCATGCCAATGCTTGGGTACATAAGAGACAGCCTCAGCTTGGGGCTGATCTGCCTCACATGCCTCATCTCCCCTTCCAGCACCAAGAGGCCACAGGCGTGGGGTTTTCTGGAGAGTCCCTGTATGGAACTGGAATCCAGAACTGTGGTTTTGCTTTCTTCTTGTGTTCACCTTCTATTTACAGCGTGTGACAGAACACTGGTGTCTGGTGTCATGTGCTAGGATAAACTCTTCTTAAAATAGATTGAAAGTTAAAAAAAAAAAAGCAAGCCGATTTAAAAAAAAAAAACTAAGGAGACACAATCTGAGATAAAATAGCCACAGGAAAACATCCTAAAGGTGGAAAGTGTGCAGTTGAGGTCTGAGAGACAGAACCTGGAACTGTGTGACAGGAACAACTGGAAGGAGGGGCCTGGGGTAAGTTGGTCTTGGGGAAGGAGCCAGAAAGCCCTGCTGCACCACACAGTGAGGTGGACAGTCCCCACCCCAGCTCCCAGTCTTTCACCAGCCAGCAGGTGCCTGTTCAGAGCCAGCTCAACTGTCATCTCCACTCGAAGCCTTCCTGGCCACCCAGCCGTCACCAGATCACCTCTGCGCATTCATCCCTGGTATCGCAATCACTCTCTCACTGCTGACTTCCTGAGGATACCTCCCCGGCTCCTGCCACTGCCACCTTTATCTCCGACAGGGAAAGAGTGAGTCAAGTCCTCTGTGCCTCAGTTTCGCCACTGTGGAGCCAAGACATTGAGCGCACTCATCTGTGGGGTGTTCTCTGCCTTCTCAGAGTATCTTCACAATCAGGGTCCCAGGATTCACAGGCCAGTGGTCCTGCCTTTCTACTTTAATTTCCAGGGTCTGTTTTATCATGAACACGGGCGTGCGTGACACACACACACACACACACACACACACACACCTGGTTTTATTGCAATAATGGAGTAAAATATCCTAAAATGAGTGTGGGGTGGGAAGAGCCTGTTCTAGTAGCGAGATGTGGCACTTGTTGGGCCGGGCCGGCTATCCTGGGAAGCAGTGCTGCAGGTTCCAGAGGGGTCTGCAGGCACCACAGCCCTGCAGGCCACCCCCAGGCCCACTGGGGGACAAGGGATGAAGCATCCAACACACACTGGGGAGGGAGGCGCCATGGGCAAGCCCATCTCCATAGCCCACTCCCAAGCCCTGACCTTGGGGAGGACAAGCCTATGTGACACAGGGATGGCATGCGTTCTTTGTAAAGGTTCTGCCTAAAAAGACAGCTGCAGCACTATTTTGGACCAGAACATATCAGGAAACAGCAGGTAGAGCTGCTCAAACGGGAGTCTCTGCGCGGAGGAGCAGGCCCCAGCCTTTCTATAGGAGTATGCTGGCTTCATCTTATGTAACACCATGGTGTTTTCTCTCTTTTTCCTGGAAGGAGAACAGCATGAACTCCCCAAGGCTGCAGATGGCTCTGAGTTCTTCTGGGTGGTGAAATGCCAAGTGGATGGCAACAACTGATCAGGAATTTATTGGGACTTAGGAGAGGTGAGCGCGGCACAGCGATGCATTTGGGAAAACGGCCACCATCTTCTGGATACCGTGAGGCCACAGAGCTCTGTGGGTGACCGCATGGGCAGCCGCAGCAACACTGGCATAATCAGAGCTGTGCTGGGGTTCACACATGTGAGGGTGGACAGAGCATGAACTGTGGTTCACATCACAGACCTCACAGCTCCTATACATGGAACCTCAGGCACGGAGTCTTTCCAAGCCTTAGTTTTCTCATCTGCAAAACGGGTTGTCATGTCTACTGCCCAGGGTTGTCAGGTTAACTCAACTCTGCACACAACTGGGTTTATGCATGTTTTTGTGAACATTTCCTAGGCAGAGTTGTGTGCTGAGTGTGAAGGGTACTTTCAAAGCAAACAGATTTGCGCTCAAGTCCTAACTCTGCCACTCATGAGCATGTGGCTGAGACTCAGTTTCTACAGCAATCAAAGAACAAGAATGATGCTAACCACCCATGGGTGCTGAGATTCAGGGAGGTAAGGCAAAGAAGTATCCAGCAACACGGCAGACACAGGCTTGGGGCCACCTCAGATCAGCTTGCTTTCCCTATCCAAAGATGACCCAGGCTTAAACAGAAATAGTTATAAACCAATCATAAGACACGTATGACCTGTGATAGAAAACTATGGTGAATGTGTACATTTTCAAAAATGTAGTACAGTAAAAGACACATTGCCATTAATCCCCACTCAAAATCCTCCCCCTCATTTTCAACACACTTCTCCCATTGTGGCTGACACTTTCTAAAGCAGTTCTGGTACTCTTGTGGCTTCCTGCCTGCTTTTCTCCTCACATGCTGAGCCCTTAGAAGGCAGCGACTTTGAGGTCTTAAAGGTTTCTCCATCCTCCACTGCCTTGCACAAAGCTTGTCACAGAGTTGGTGCACAAGAAATATTTGTTGAATTAAACTAATGAATGGATGGGTGGGTGGATGAATTAAAAGACGGATGAATGGATGAAACATGGATGGGTGGATGGGCTAAAAGATGCTAGGATGGATGGATGGATGGGTGATGGATAGATAGATGGATAGCTGGGTGGACTGAAGGTGGGTGGGTGGATGGATGGGTAAGACAAATATGGACAGGGGGATGGGCAGATTAAAAAATGGATGGGTGGATGTACACATAGACGATGGATAGTTGGATGGGTTAGAGTGAGTGGGTGGGTGGATGGATGGTTGAGTGGATGGCTAGATGGATAGTTAGTTATATTGTTTGTTCCTTACAGATTCTGCAGGAAAACCAGGCCCATTTTACTTGGGGTCTGGAAGCTGGGAACCTGCTGACACCCACCCCCATCTTTCTGCAAGGAGTCCCCAAGTCATTTCGATAAGAGCTATAGGAAGGGGTGCTGTAAAGGAGACAATCCCTGAGCAGTCTCCTCCCATGTTCCCTGTTTTGTAGCTAGGACCACCCAAGTAAGGAAGGGAAGGGGATGCCCAGGCCAGCGGCTGACCTTCAGGAGCCATGCTCTGACAGCCCCCACTGTTCCCTCTGCGACACTTCTCTCCTGCTACCCTCTCTGCCTTTACATGTATTCATGTATTTGCTGTAGGCCTCCACCACGAGGGTCGCTGCTCCTGTCCCTGCATTAACTCCCACATCCTCCCACCAAAGGAGTCTTAGAGGTCTCCTGCCACCCACAGATTCAAGTCCACATGGGCACATGAGGCCCTTTCCAGCTCATTGCCTAAGCATATGTTTCAATCCCTACTAGGCCTTTAGGTGCTGTTCAGTCCTCCTTCCTGGAACCCATTTCCTTTTCATTCAAATCTCATCAGATTTCAAAACTTGGCTCAGGTATAAAGTCCTAAACTGGTCCCTTTGGAAAACGTTGGACATATAGAAAATTCTAAAGAGTAAGATAAATTACTCATCACAACAACCTAGAGGTGACCACGATTCACATTTCCAGTATTTCCCTCATGATTCTATTTTTAATATAATTGACATAGCAGAACCTTTAGGTGCTGCTTCCCCCAGTACAAGCTGTACAGAGGGGTGAGACGGACAGCCCGTGCTATTCCTGATCACAGTGGAAAAGCACCCAGCAGGAATGTCAGGTGTGAGGTTTCTGTAGCTGTTTTATCAGGCTAAGGGAGGTCTCTTCTATCAGAAAGGAAGCTTTCCGAATGTTCTTAATCAAGAAAAGGTATTAGATTTTGTTCAATACTTTTTTTTTTTTGCATCTAGCAAGAGGGTTGCATGCTTTTGTATCTTATTCTACTCAGCTGGTCAACTGTGCTCATGTATTTGCACATATTAAACCACCCTTGCATCCATAGGACAAATCTCACATGGTCATGGTGTAAATTTTTTTTTAACGTTGCTGAATCCATAGTTTTTTTTTTTAGTATTTTTTATATGTTTGATAGTATTTTATGTGGATGTTTGCATTTCCATTCATGAGCGACATTGATCCATAGTTTTCTTTTTCTTGTGAGGTCTGTTTCGTTTTGGGTATCAAGGTAATAATGGTTACTTAGAATGGCTTGGGAAGTGTTCTTTTTTGGGGGAAAGAATTCATATTCATTCTTTGTAACATGTTTGGGAGCTTTCAACAGTGAAGCCATCTGGGCCTGGGCTTTGCTTTGTGGATAGTTTTTTTGTTTGTTTGTTTTTTGCTTACTAATTCAATGTTATTACTTGCTCATAGTTTTCCTTTACAGTCTTTTTTATTTTTGAAAAATTGGTAATAATGTCGCTCTTTCATTCCTGATTCTAGTAAATTGAGTCTTTTTTTGTCTTGATCAATCTAGCTAAAGGTCTGTTGATTTTGTTGACACTGTCAACCAACTTTTGAATTCATTTATTTTCTCTCGTTTTTCTGTTCTCTCATTAATTTCTGCTCTCAACTTACTATTTTCTTCCTTCTGCTTGCTTTAATTTTAATTTGGTCTTCTTTTTCCAGTACCTTAAGATGCATTTTAAAAGAATATTTTATGAAATGAATCTCTGGTTGGTCGATTCTGTAAATGACAAGAAGAGAGAGGGAGGTCTCTCTTGCCTCAGAGACACAGTAATTAATACACACACAGGGGCAGCAGTTCAACACTCCCTTTCAGGATGGTTTCTGCCCCCACTCTGGCTTAAACACTCCATGAAAACTGGGTATTTACCCCTCCGTGTGCCCGGCAGCAGCCCTGCCAGCCAGGGAGAACCGGCAAGGAAGCTGCCTCTGCCCCACGCCCCTTACCCCAAGCAATCAGACATATTACAGGCTAAGATGATAACAACTGAAGTAGGGAAGCAACCTGACATCTGCGTTGTTCGATTGACTGTGCAAGCCTGGGGCTGGTAGTCTGAGCAACTATTTAGAGGATAACAGTATGCAATATAGTAATGACTGTGGATTTCCTACTATCCTATCAGTGTTTTGTTTTGTTTCATTTTACTGTTTTATTCCCTTACAAAAAAAACAAACAACTTTTTCTCCTGCTCCAGAGTCTACCCTCCTTATTTAAAAAACAGCCTCAACCTCTAACATGACCATAGCCACCAAGAAGACCACTTCAGATTCATGATGATTCTCTCCACTGTGACAGAGGATACTGCCCACATTTAGGGCTCATGAGACCACGAGGCTCAGATTCAAGAGGTGACACCACATGACCTTGACCTGGTTTCCCTCTCAATACTTCTTTGCTCTGCTTTCTTGAGGCAGGCTGTATCCTCAGCCAGGCTTCCCCTCATGATCCCAAGGTGACTGCCCAGAGTTCATACTTGTAGAGTCTCTGCCATAAGAGACAGAGGAAAGGGAGCGGAAATGACTGCTCTGGCCAGCGCAGGTCCCATCTCCCAGTGCTCTCCAACACCTCCAGTGGCTTTACTTAGGAGATGACAAGGCTCAGGGTGCCTGTCCTCCCCACACATGCTCCTACATGTCTGCTCTGGCCCTGCTGAGACTATGCCTGCATCCCAAATCTCCTGACCTGCCTCCTCCATCTTTTGGACACCTCTGGCTGGGAGAATCAGAATGCAAATGATGGCCGAGATGCACAGACATTGATTTGTCTCACATGAACCCTGGCCTCTTTTGCAGGCAGACCCAATATGGGTTCAGCAAGTCCCATCAGGACCTTAGCCTTTTTCCTCTACTCTTGCAAGGTGCGTTTTACAGCTGTGAACATCTGACCCCATTCCAAACTAGGAAGTGAGGGGTATGGGGAAAATAGACAGGGAGATCTTCTTATCTTGCTCATTTTTTTTCTTTTTTGAGACAGAGTTTTGCTATGTAGTCAAGGCTGGCTGTGAACTCACTATGTAGCCCAAGAAGGCCTCAAACTCACAGTAATCCTCCTCCCTCAGCCTCCAAAGTGCTGGGATTACAGGCACAAGACATCACAGCAAAGGATGGATGCACAGTAGCTGCACACAGCCCGGGGCAGCCACCATGAGCCCATGGAGAAGCACAGCTGCAGGAAGGCCAGATCTGCACCCAAGCCTAGAAATTCATCCATATGGAGCCCTACAAGATTATTTGAATGTTCTGGGCCGCCCCAATAACCAAATGGGAGGAAAAGTTTATACCGGCTCACGGTTTCAGTGGTTTCAGGCCGTGGTTACTTGGCCCCATCCCTCCGAGCTGGTGGCAGCATGGAACATCATGGTGGGCATGTGGTAGAGTAAAACTGCTCACCTCCTGGGGCTGATCCCCACATCCCCTTCAAGCCCACGCCTCCAGTGATCTAAGTTCCTCTTACTACACCCTGCCTCTTAAAGGTGCCACCACCTCCTAACTGCCAGAGTGGGACCAAGCCTTTAACACACGGGCTTTTGGGAGCCACTTCCAAACTGTAACATTTGGTGAACTTCCATGCTCTAAAGCTGTCAGAAAATACATTTTGTTGTTGTCGTTGTTGTTGTTGTTGTTGTTGAAGCTACCTTGCTGTAGTACTGTGTTACAGTGGCCCTAGCAGACTACACACCATTTCAAGCCAGGCTCCCCAAGCCAGCCTTTCCAAACTCATCTGCCATGCACCTGAAATTCCAGTTTTCCAAGATCCCTTGTCATTTTCAGAGAGTACCATATCCCCCCTGCCTCCGAGTACAAAGTGGCTCCCTCCTGCCTTTA
>RJWT010039025.1:0-12751 GCA_004365215.1 Cuniculus paca | reverse complement strand
TCAGCTGGAACTCACATAATAGCCTAAAACCGTGCTCTGAATGACCGAGCATAGGCTGTAAGCATCCTCTGCAGGCTGGGAAGCAGTGACCTGCAAGGGCTGAGCTGGGTACGAGGTAACCTACACAGCCTGAGCAGGCTTTGCTGGTGCTGTGCACGCAGGTCACTGAGTGCAGTGCAAGCTGTGGCCGGGCGAGTAGAGAAAAGGCACCCGTTGGAAGGCTGTAGAGCAGGCTGGTCACTCAACAGCCTACTTTTCTTTTTGAAAAAACAACAGAAAGTTTATCACCAGGCTGAGGATTCAGTCATGAAGCCTGACCAAGTCTTGAGCCTGTGGATGAGTTGGCTGAATTGCTTCAGGCCTATTGCTGTTCTTTTCATCTTTTCTCTCTTCTTACCTAATGCCTGCCAAACGTACCCCCTACCTGTGCCAGTCAGCGTGGGGAGCTTCCTTCTCTTTAGTGTCCCTGCACAGCCCTCTGCTTAAAAGTTTAACATCACGCTCCTTTCAAGAGAAAGAACTGATGGGCCATGTAGCTTTCCACAGAGTAATCTGCCAGTCTTCTGCAGACAAATTTATACACCTGATTGACGACAGTTTTGCAGGTTACTGCAAGTAGTTTTATTTGTTATGCAGAGATGGAAGCAAAAAAATAAAACAAATCTTTTTATAGTTAGACTCCTCCAGGTGTCACCATGCCTGAGTCCCCCAGTATAGGACTTTTTTTAGGAAGAGTGGTTCAGATTTTCCATTTAAAAATTTCTAGCTTTCAGCCACACGAGGGAAGAGGGGCAGTCCCCAGCTATCGAGAACATGCTGGAGATCAGAGAGTCTAATGCACCACTTAAAAATTTTATTTCTTATTACCATTTTTAGTCACCCACTTTCAACTTCACTATTTATTGAATGTCTCCAATTTATACACACTTCCTGTTTCCTCCTCGGTGAAATCACTGTGCATTATTGGGTCTTTCTTGGTAGGTACTTAGCATTTTGTACTTAGTTTTGCTATGGCCACTTGAAATGTGCTGACTTTTTTTTCACTTGTTATTATCCCTTCGCCATTATTTTTTGTCTTTTGCATCCAATCTTTTAAATGTCTTCACTCTTAGTTTAGTGGGATTTTGGGAAGGGGTAGAGCATATGTATATATTTAGCCTAAAGTAGTTAACTAGAAGTCCTGGAAAGAAGTTAAAGTTAAAAGATCTTAGGAGAGCTCCTTCTAGCATTTTTTCCCTCTTAGCTTTTTTGAATGTAAATGAAAGAATATATGCCCTCCAATAATATCAAGCTGTCTAGGAAAGCTTCCCACACAGAGGAGAGATTTAGACATTCTTTTGGCCATCAATGATTGAGTTGTTCATCAAGAGTTGCAGAAATTCTTAAGATTGTTCTCTTGTTGTCTACATGGAAACAAGAAGAACCTGAGCGCCCATCTGGAGAAATGGTAGCTTGTAATTCTGTTTAAGGTAGTCACTGCTGGGGGAAATATCTTAGAAAACAGCCAGCCTCTGAATTTCATTAAAAGTGAAGTTTTTATTTGACTTCTTCCACAGGCTACAATTATAAAATAGTTAGCTGAACATTATCCTTTTTTGACTTAGATATAAGGGAAGTTTTATAGAAAGCAACATGCCCCATCTAAATTGTTTAGAGACAGTGGTTGGCAGTGCTATTGGCAGCCCTAGTATGAAGACTCCAGAAGTGTTTCTGCTACCTACAGTCTACATAGACCATAGAGGAAAAAGGATCATCAAGGAAAGAAGACAATGAACAAATGTATGACTGTTGGCAAAAGGAACCTAAATGTTAACACACTAAATCTACTTAATTTGAGATAATTTTTCCTTCTCATGGAAAAAAGGAATGTGAACTTATTATCTGTCACCCTGATAGTTCAAATAATATTTCTTTATTTAAAGGCCAAAGGTATCTGAAACTGAAATTAGCATAACTAGTCATGTTTTTTGCTGGCAATATTTTCTTTGTAGGCAGAAATAAAAAAAAATTGCCAAAGGCAGGATTCTTATCATTTTTCAGTTCACAGATTCCTTTGAAAAATTTGATGAAAGGTACAGACTTTTTGTTCAAAAGAAGTTCACATCAGTGTATTTTCTCTCATGATTTTATTCTGTTTCTGGAGATGTGTAATACGTCTGAAGTTTGGGTACATGGTTAGGATTCGCTGACTCATAGCCCTTTTCCACACCCCAACATTATTCTTCACTTGGTCTGCCCACAAGACTGCTCTAAAACATTGATATTGCAAAACTGACAGTATCAGGACCAGTACCAAGGTCTTTGCATATCTTTAATTTCACAACGACCTGTAAAATAGGTTTGTGTAATCAAGAAACTAAAGTTATGAGAGGGTGGATGGATGCTCCAGCGTCCCAGTCAGTGATGGAGGAGGATCAAATCCATGGTTTCAAAAATACCTCCTTTCCCCAAGTTATCATGCTCAAAAGGTTGAGTATGTTTAGTAAAGAATTTAAATTAGAAAATTAGAACCTATCATAAGAATCATCATAAAATGTTTGGATACAGGGATTTTTTAATCATCCTTAGGTAATACAGGCTGTGCAACAATTAGTGGGTTTCATGAAATGGAAAAAAAGAAACCCTTTCTCTTTAATAGTTCTTGGTGTTCATACACGCACGCACCTGTGTGTGTGTGTGTGTGTGTGTGTGTGTGTGTGTGTGTGTGTGTTTTCAACTTACTAGAAGAATTTTTAAAATAAAATAAATAAATTTAATTTAAAAGTTATACAAAAGAAATAAATATTTAGAGTATTGAAATGGTAAAGTTATTTTAGGTTAAAATGAAAAACTAACTCTCCTAGTGGCTTCTGTTGACAATCTTTCTGCTGAAACCTAGAGAGGAATATTCAGTCTTCACAAGTTAAAACCACATCAAGGACTCCTAAGCCTTTAATTCCACACTCCCAAATCAATGTAATCTTTACCCCTAGTCCTGACTTCTTCGCCTGTATCATTTTTGTAGCCCATGGTGACTCCATCAGTGGTCACCCCGGGCATCCACCACTTCCCTCTTTCTCAGCCCAGTGCCACATTATAAAAATATTTCAAGTCTGATCTCACCTGCATCTTTCTGCTTTCAGGGTTAATTTTTTCCAGTCAAAACTTCAGATCCCTATTAGAAAGATCATTGGAAGCCAAAAAGCTGGTGATTGGGCTCCTTGGGAATTGTCTAGAATTGTTGCATAAAGGAGTTTGGAGCCAAAGGAGTTTGGTGGAAGGGACAGAGGGTAGCAGCAAGGGCAGGACGGTCCAGAATTGCACAAGCTGAGCCTCCAATAGTGTTGCTTCATAGCATAAAGATCTACGGGGTCTACCAGCAGCCCTGGCGCCTCATACCTGCAAACTAAACTCTGCCAAGAGCTGTCAGCCAGTTTAGCTAGACTTCTGTTCTAATCCCCAAGGCATACAAACTGCCATTTTAATTCTGATTATGGTTTACCATTAAGAAAACAAAACATAAGATTTTTATCCAAATATTATGTTAAAACATGGCTCCCTATTTGGAAAAAATTATTTCCATGAAAAACATGAAATGCTTGAATTGTAGACTCCTTTGGTGAAATTTATCTGACAGCTGATCATTTCCAGCTGATCCTTTCGGTATTGTGTGACATTTCAAAATGTTAAAATTTCAGTGATTATTTGTGAAGTAGTAGCTTCATGTCTTCTTACCATTTTGATAATTTTGATTTCAATTAGGAATAGCTGTAATGAAAATGAATGTGTAAAACATAAGTTCGCCTGGTACAGTTTTTCCAAAATATTAATATAGTCAATTTGCCTTGACAGTGAATTCAGCCATACTCCATAAAAATATTCCTTGAATTAACACTGCATTATATTAAAAGCCATTTTTGCCTTTCAAAATGAACTTGGTGTATTGGTGGGCAGCTGGTTTTTAATATGGGAAAATTTTATTTTATAGGAATTAAAAGAAAGTTAATAGATTTTTGTATAAGTAAATCATTTGTTATGTTTTGATTAGAAACCTTTAAAGTACAGCAAATATTTAAGTAAAATTTAATAAATATATTTCATAAAATATTGGATGAAATATATTTGTTAAAAATATTCTATAAAAATATAAGCATTATGGTTAAGTCTCAATAATAATTATTCTCAAAAATTTGGTATATATCTTAAAAATGGTTTTTCTTGCCTGATTTCACATGCCCACATCATCTTAACCATCTTAATCATCTATGCCATAAACAATAATGTATTAATATGTGGAATTTTACAGGGTTTTCCTAAACTCATCCCCTACAGAACACTGAATGTTGTCTTATATTTTCTCCACACTGTTTTACTCTTTGAGTGCAGAAATAACAAGTAAATATACTCTCTTGAGAAAGTGAAGAGTAGACAAATAAAGAGCTTCAGTCTTTATTTTCTTAAAAAGCATTTGTTGGTAAGATTTAAGCCACCAGAATTAATGAATTTATAACCACTTTATAACAAAGTTTCTAGAATATATTTGTATTGTTATAAGAACTCCTGTCACACTGACTTGTTCTTACTTCAGGAAATTTAAGTAAAACAGTATTTTCTTTATTTTCTCTTTATTGTACATTTTGGTAAGCATATCCTCTTTATCATTCAATTCATCTCTCTCTTTCTTTCTCTCGTGACTTTAATAATTTATTGTACTTACATTACTTCATTTCCTAAATTATATCTTACATGTCATTGAATGAAACATGTAGTCTAATTTGGAGGAAGCTGAAATTTTATAATGTTGAAATTTACTCAAATATATTAGCATCACTTGCTTCAAATATGATTGTATTTCTTGTACTGAAATTACTTTGAACTAGTTTGTACTTTTTGTTTCTGTTTATCTTTTATATTTTAATTGAATTTTGGCATAAATAAATATTTCTGATTTTACATATTTATACATATTAATCCTAGTTACCGTATTTTCTTACAGTATATCATTCATGACCAAAGATAATTTTATCTTTCACTTTTCAGTATTTAAATCTTTTATTTATTCTTATCTTGTGGCATTTATATTAGTTCAGTGTTGGATTGTATTGGTTTCAATTTCACTCATTCCATGAGATTTGAAACTATGTCAACATGAAAACCTTTCATAAAGCTTCTAGGAAATGATGAATACTAGTAGTGCTTCCCTAGTATTTTGCAAATTCTTCCAATAACTATGATGTTTTATCTTATTTCTGGTATGTTCCCTATATTTTCTTCTTTTCTTATTCTAATGTTTTACTTTTATATTTTCTGTACTTTATAATAGGTTTTCCAAAGCATTCTATTGTCTGTATTTCACACAATATCTATTTTTTTCTATTCTTATTTAGTAGTGACTCGTTTCTTTATAAGTATGTCTGTGTGCCTTTGAGTCTTTATTTGTAAAAAATTCTAGACTTTTCAGGAATCCCATCTCTTGCCCTGGAAAATGGTCTAGTTAGATAATCTTTGGCATCCTACACAATATCTTCCAAAATGCATATTTTTCCAAGTTGTTTAACTGATTGGCTTTTTTAGGCTTATTGTTATATTCAGCTTTAGGATAGTTATGTTACCCTATGAAAAGTTCTACCAGAAAAATATACTTCTTAGATGACTTTTACTTGAATGTTTCTTTTTCTCAAATTTGTGATAAACTGCATTTACTCAAGTCTGTAAATTAAGCAACTTGCTTAATGTCTTGCTTTTTGCCTTTAGACAAAAAGAATTTTTTTCGAAAAGGCAACATGAGAGAATGCAACTAGGTTGACAGTAAATTTTCATGAACTGGATATGTTTCTGCAGATTATATAAATGCCACACCCTTCCTAATATTTATACTATTTCATTCTGGGATTATATTGATTTCACCATTAGTCACTGCATAAAATTTGAGATTATGCAAACAGGAAAGCCTTTTCATTAAAGAAATTAACCATGAAAAGTTGTAACAAAACCCTTTACCTAAATTATTACACAGTAATTGTCTTTGTTTTACACTTTTCAGTCTTTCTAACGGTAGCAATACATTTCTGGTGAAAGCTGTCATGTTTGTCTTGGTCAACACTAGTTCCTGGAAATGGAGATGGAAGTTAATTAATATTCGTGAAATGCCTATGTTATTGATGTTTATTTTTTTCTCTGATTTCACTAATTTCTTACCTGCATTGGAAAGCAATCCATAGGTGATGATAAAGCTATAAAATATAGCTTTTATAGAAGTCTGTAAAATTTGGCTAAAAGCATGCTGATGTGTACTTCATTTTAAGTGGCTTATGCTGTACACTGAATTTGGCGTGATAGACACCCTGAGGTGGAGTTAGTTGTGGACAATATCAGGTTACTAAGTTATAGTTAATTGTGGATATTGCACAGCAGGCTGACGACAGGTACTAAATATAAGAAGTGATTAAAAAATATGTGAACATTTAAATTTGGCAAAAATATTTTTTAAAAAATTCATTACAGTAAAAGACACATTGCCAGGAATCCCCCTGAGGAAATTCTTGTCCACTTTAAATGCACATAGCCCGTCGTCCTTGCCTCTGAAGTGGGTCTGGAAGTGGTCTTTATTATGTCTGATAAGAATAGAAGTGAGTCACTGTGGGAAAGATGTAACCTTGGCTGAAGTAGTTCTTGGCAACTGAGGACACCCCGGAAGCTGGGTTGGCAGAGGATGGTTGGGGTGCAGCACCCCAGATGCTCCAGCAGGAACCCTGTCCTTGAGGGGGAATGTAGGCAGTGTTTCCTCTTCACACAGCACATTGATAAAAAACCCTGTATCTACTCAACGCCCACAGAGGCCAAGGGCTGTTATCATGTATGACACCAGGCACACGTGTACTTCATGTGACGACCTCTGTGTGACAGGAGAAATTAAGACAAATTAGAACAATCCAAGATAAAATATTATAAAATGCCATAGCATTTGCTTTGGAAAACAAAATGCTTAATAAATATAGGAATTTAGGAAGATGTGGAAAGAAAAGACTTGAGCTTATTTATTTTTGTTACGGATTTGGTTTAGATTGGTTTGGGGAACTGTGAATTCATTGCATTTCACATGTCCTTAGGGAGGACAGATGTACATTGTACTTTTAAGAACTTTTCGACCTTTGAGAAATAACACTCTATATTTTCAGTTTATGATCATAATTACCCTTTTTTACATGTATCTTACTTCTACACTACATTAAATATCTTGTTGGGCTAATTTAGAGGCCTTAAGCCCTTCCCTTTCCCATTTCTAAATAGATTAGCTGCAAATGCCTGCCTTACTTTCATACCCTGTGGTTAAAATTATAACTACTTCAGCTACTTTCTTAGGACCGTGCAGCCTACCCTTTTATCCTGATGACTTTCTTCTACTTGTCTTGCCAGCCACCATTCATGCAAAACATATCTCATGCTAAAGGCGCATGACTTCCATATTAGTGCAAGGATGAAGTAAGACGCATTGTTCTCAGTCATCCTATTGCCCCATTTGGATCCCAACATTTTTGTTGACCTTATACAACTCACAGACTTCTTACCCTGACACAGAGGTCCATACCTGTATTGCCAGCTACTGGGGTAGTCGAGGCAGGAAAATTATAAATTCCCGGCCAGTGTGGACAACTTGGTGAGACCACCACAAAATAAAAAAGAGCTGGAAATACAGTTCAGTCACAGAATACTCTTGGGTTCTAAGCCTCAGTACTACCCAAAAATCAATCAATCAATCAATCAATCAATCTTGTGCTCTTCTAATTCCCAGGGAGGTTTTCTTTTTCTCCTCTGATTTGACCCTTTTCAACAATTTATATGATTCACAAAACTGCAGTCCTCCTTTACTCTCTCCCTTTCATCACTGTATTAGTCAGGTTTCCATTGCTGGGACAAAATAAGCAATACTCACAATTTAAAAGGAGGAGAGGTTCATTATGGTTCAAGTTTCAGTGGGTTCAGTTGATGACCTAACAGCTGAAAAGCAGAAATGTAGGAATTGCTAACTGCATTATAGGCAGGAAGCAGAGTGAAAAAGAAGGACCTAAAGTCAAGAACATACCCTTCCAAGTCATGCTCCCAGTGATCCACACCTCTTCCCCACCTGGAGGCTTTTGGGGAACATTTTAGATCTAAATGATAAAAGTCATTCATGCCTTGTCTACAGCAGTCATGTCTTGGATGGTCACTACATGTCACATTAGACTTTATGTATAATAACTCTTTTGTGTCCTGCACAACTCAACAAGGTAGATATTTCCATCTTAAAAATGGGGAAACTCAGATTCCATTTAAAAAAATCTACATAACTAAGTTACACAGTATTTTCTTTAACCATATTCACGTTGGAATCCAATTTACTCAAACACCTACGGCATTTGATCTCACCAAATAGGAGTAGTGAGCACTGTGCTGTGATTAAAGTACACAGAAATAAAAGGCACTGTCTGCTCCAAGGACCACAGAGTCCACTGTGTACCACTAGTCCATCCAGTGCTGTAACCGAGACACACAAAACAAGCTGTGGGAGCCCACAGAACAGAGCATTATTCTGCCCAAAGAGCTTGCAGGTGATTTCACAGAGAAGGACTTGAATTTAGATCTCATGTGGGAGTGGACACGTGGGTTTTGCTCTATCTAGGATCCATGGAGTGATGATGGGGTGACACTTTAGGTAACAGCGTGGCAATGAGGCAAGAGCTGGCTGATTGTGACCTACCCTGTCTGAAAATGTAGATTGGGTAAAGTGACAACATAAAACCAGAAAAATAAGTGAGGAAAAATATTTCAGTTTCATATGTTACATTAACATGTCCTTCCTCCCCTAACCTACTCTCCTCTTAGGACAGATTAAATGCATGCTTGTGATGTATAATTAGAAAACTGAAAGTAGTGAATTTCCACCTAATCTGATTAAAAAGAAACAGAATATTTAGATAATTACATAATGAGACTCCAATTGCCCCAAGGACTGCAGTTACATCAGGAATGAATCAATACCTCTGTGCATATGTCAAGTAGGTTCTAAGAGTTGCATTTTGGTACTCATACTAAGATAATAGGCCCCATAAGTGATCCTTATAAGGAAAGCATAGTCAGTGACACTCCATAAGTGTTTTAGGATTGTATTTGTGAAAAGACTTAAGTTGTTTAAAACTATTATCACTATTGTGGAGAAAGTTTTGAGAAGTTCTTCAGTGGCTTCTTGTTCTGCCTCTTGAGGAGAAAGCAAATTCTCTTCAAGTGAGCAATCTCCTTCTGCGCCATTTTAGTCTAAATTACTCAGAAGTTGTGTTTATCTCTCCAACGTGAACTAGTCCCTGTTTCAATGTGTATTGCTTGGATTATATTTCCATCCTATTTTTTCAAATACTCGAATGTACGCAAGACATATGCAGACATTCAAAAAGGGATAATATTGATATCTCACAGTCGTAGATCAATAATAGTAAATTATGCTTACTGATTCAATTAACAGTTGTTTTAATGGTAACTCATAAATGTAAATCATGATGGTCAGAAATTGATCAGATGCTCTTCTCTGATGACTGAACTCAGAAATCTTGAATAGGTCTAAATTTCAAATGGATATTTAAACATACAAATCCAGTGGTCATCACCTTCTTGATTGTCTTGGTTACTTTTCTCTCATTGCTGGGACAAAACATCTGATCCCCAAATTGAAACAAGGAAAGGTTTACTTAGCTTACAGTTTCTGGAGATTTCATTCCATAATCAGCTGGCTCCAAGGCAGGGTGGCATGGCACAGGGGCAACACTTCAAGGCAGAAGCCAAAGCAAAAGAGGCAAACAAGCCTCTTTTCTTCCCTTATATTGTACACAGCCCCTTCCCCCCGCCCCAGGGTGGGTGTAGCACTCACAAAATTTCTGTGCCCTCCTCTTGCACAGGATGAGGATATTTACAAAGTAAGAACCCTGGCTCCCTGCTAAGTCTCTCAGTTAAGCTTCTAAACTGCTCAAGTTGATGCAGTGTATCAAGCATAACAATCCACCCCTTGTCAACTTGGCAACCCAGACATATTTCTTTAAATCAGCCTCCAGATACAAAAGCATGCTTATTCTTAACATTGTACAACTTGAACATTATAACACAGCTTAACAATCTTTAAGAACCAGCATTAATCTATCAACATTATATTACATTAGAATCATAATGTTCTGTCCTTGGGCCTACCAAAGACTCATGTACATCCCTTTATGCAAAAGGTATTTAGTCCATCTGCAAGAGTTGCTAAAATTCTAACAGTTTCAGCATTGCTGCCAAGTTCAAGTCCCAGTCTCCTCTGAGATGGAAGGCAAATCTTAGCTCCAAGCCCCTGTACAAATGAAAACAAAGTTAAACACTTCTAACATGCAGTGGCACAAGATAGACATTACCATGCCAAAACTTACAAATGGGAATACAAAGCATTGGAACCAAAGCAAGTCCAAAATTCAGCAGGACAAATGTTAAGTCCTATAGTTGTATGTCAAGCATCTGAAGCAATCTGTGGCAGATTGTGAGCTCCAAAGGGCTTGTGCAGCTCCACCCCCATGGAAACAGGGGTTTTAGCTCCCACATCTTCTCTCTTGGACTGGTTTTGCTCCCTCACTGTAGGTTTCCTTAGATGATCCACGTTCCTGGCTTTTCCAAACTTCTAGGGTCTCCATTGTACCTCTGGCTTCACACTCAAAACTTCACACACTGCCCTCTCAGGGGCACACTGCCTGGCCTCCCAGGCCTTCTGAAACTGGGGTGGAAGCCTTCTTAACCTCAGAACCTGTACATTCTGTATGCACCTAAAATCAGCACTATCTGGATGCTGCTGAGGTCTGCTGCTACCTGGACCAGTAGTCAGACTTTCCTCTCTCTTGGCTGTAGGGTTCAAGTGCCTGAATCACTGGGCGCTCTGAACCTGATTGTGAGGAAGAGATTCTCTATGTTGCCGCCATTCTGGAACCTCTTGTGGCCTGCGCTGCCATTTTGGTACATGGTGTTCTGAGGCTTTCTCCTCAGAGCAAAGCCTTTCACTTTTGCAGTTTGGAAGCTGCAAAGGTTCGAGACTTGCTGCTTTTTCCACTACCTTCAGGCCATCTTTTCTATTTCTCTGTTCCTTCTCAGCAATAGAGGTCTCAGTTCTATCTTTACAGTCCTCAGCTTTACTGGAGCTTCCTTTCTGACCAGACTCACAACGTTTTAAATCACCCTGCTGGGCTCTTTGCTCTTGATTCACAACGTAAATCTGGCTAAAAAGCCCCCAACAATAGCCATGCCACCGCCTCGACATTCGACTGCCTTGAAATTTCTTCTGCCAGTTTAATCAGTACACTGCCCTTAATCTCAGTCTCAGGCAAAGTCTCTGGACATGAGCAAAATGCAGACAACTTTCTGCCAAGTCATAATACACATGGTGTAGAGTCCAACAACCAATGTAGTTGTTCTTCCCAGCAGAAACCTCCTTAGCCTGGTCTTTACTGGCAGGGTTTCTATCAGCCTTCTGTTCTACTGAGCTCTGACCAGAATCTCCCCTACAGAACAGCCTAAGCTGTTCCAGGGCTTCTCTTTCAGGCGAGAGCTCTGAACCTTTCCAAACTCTCCCCACAAGCCATTCCCAGAGGCTCTTAAACCACATGGTCAGGTACAGTCACAGCAACAACCCCACTCCAGTGGTACCAAATTCTGTCTTGGTTCCTTTTCTCTTGTTGCTGAGACAAACACCTGACACCCAAAATTAGGGACGAAAAGGTTTATTCAGGTTACAGTCTGGGGATTGCAGTCCATAATCAGCTGGCTCCAAGGCAGGGTGGCATGGCACTGGGGCAACACTTCAAGGCAGCAGCCAGAGCAAAAGAGGCAAACAAGCCTCTTTTCTTCCCTTATGTTGTACACAGCCACCCCCACCCCAGGGTGGGTGTAGCACTCACAAAATTCCTGTGCCCTCCTCTTGCACAGGATGAGGATATTTACAAAGTAAGAACCGTGGCTCCCTGCTGAGTCTCTTGGTTAAACTTCTGAACTTCTCAAGTCGATGCAATGTATCAACCATAACAATGATGTACAGTTTTCATTTAGGGGTCAATTTCTAATGCAATTTGGACACTATTTCTGAATATGTGTTTTAGATATTTGACCAGCACAATTAAAATTTGAGCTGGTCATTTTGTTATATAAGCTCATTTACCAGTCTTTTGGCATTATCAGTAATCAGATTTCTGCTGCAGGAAAGCTGAGGTTGACTAATGTTTGTGAATGGAGTGAAAAAGGACCATGAAACTGGTTATGTAATGAGGACTCCTCCTAAGGGTTGAAAATTTGTTTGAAGCTAGGTCTGGAATGATACAAGAAAATTACATGTGGACATTCACTTGCAACATTACCTAAATTTATGCTTTTACACTCACTAGTGTCTTGAATTTTCTTTCACACAAAATTCTAGAAAATTATTTTGAGACTGACATAGTTTTAGATATGGACATGGAATTTTAATAAAGTAAACCAAAGGAAAGAAGTTGAGAAACACTAATGAGTTACTTCAGGAAGTAGGACTATATATCTTTTGCCTTGTTACATTTTAAAAATAAGAAAATAGCCAGGCATGGTGGCTCACGCCTGTAATCCCAGCACTCGGGAGGCTGAGACAGGGGGATCGTTGTGAGTTCGAGACCAGCCTGGGCTACAAAGTGAGCTCAAGGCCAGCCTGAATGGCATAGTGAGACCCTGTCTCAAAAACAGGGCTGGGGATCTAGCTCAG
>RJWT010039024.1:0-12759 GCA_004365215.1 Cuniculus paca | reverse complement strand
TGTATTTTCAAGCAACTACTTCTGAAAAAATGTACAGGATGAAATGTTATGAGACTTTACAAGTTTGTAAGTGCATTATATTCTGCTCTCTTCTCTGAAAGGTTGACTTAGTTCAAAATTCTAGGTTGAAAATAATTTACTTAGAATTTCTTTTTTTTTCTTTTTTTTCTTTTTTTTTTTTTGCGGCACCGGGGATTGAACTCACGACCTTGCGCTTGCCGGGCAGGCGCTTAGACCGCTGAGCTAGATCCCCAGCTTTGTTTTTAAGACAGGGTCTCACTATGCCGTTCAGGCTGGCCTTGAGCTCACTTTGTAGCCCAGGCTGGTCTCGAACTCACAATGATCCGCCTGTCTCAGCCTCCCGAGTGCTGGGATTACAGGCGTGAGCCACCACACCCGGCCTAATTTTCTTAGAATTTCTTAACACAATAAAAAGAATGTGTTTTAAAATATCCATACTAACATCATACTCAGTATTGAAAGATTGAAATTTTCTTAAAAACTGAAACAAACCAAGATTCTTTGCATTTGCCATTTCTATTTGAATTTGTTCTGGAAGGTTTAGCCAAAGAAATGAGAACAGAAGATGAATTAAAATCCTTCCAGGTGACAAAAGAAGAAGAGAAACTATCAATTTACAGACGACATCGTGTTATACATGGGGAATCCTAAAAACCTTTCCTAATATTATTGGAGCTAAGAAATAAATTTCTCAGGATATGAGATGAAAACACAGAATTTAGTAATATTTCTGTACATTAGCAATGAACAATCCAAAAATGATATGAGGTAAACCATTTCACTTACAATATCATCCAAAAGAATAAAATACAATACTTAGGAATAAATTTAACTAAGGAAGAGGAAAGACCTATGCATCAAAAACTATGAAATATTGCTGAAAGAAATTAAGAAAGGACTAAATGAATGGAAAGACAGTATTTTACTCATATATTAGAAGACCTAATATTGTTGAGATGACAAGAATGCTCAGAGCAGTTTAAAGATTCAATACAATGCTTATCAACATTCCTGAAGTCTTTTTTTCTAGAATTGAAAAACCAGTACTCAAAATTATGAAATTGCAAGAGACACTAAATAGCCAAAAGCAATATTGAGAAAGAACAAAGTTGGAGTACTCACATTTCTCAATTGCAAAATTTTCTACAAAGCCACAGTAATCAAAATAGTGTGATACTAGCACAAGGACAGACACATAGACGAATGAAATACAATTATAAATCTAGAAATAAACCCATAAATCTATGGTCAATGAATTTCAAGAAGAGTATCAAGACCATTCAATGGAATAAAATAATTTCTTCAACAAATTGTGCTGGAATAACTGAAATTCCACATGCAAAAGAGCAAAGTTAGATTCTTACTTCACTATGCTTCATATGCAAAACAATGAGATTGGATTCTTTGGTCATATGCAAAAATTAAGTCAAAATGCATCAAAGACATAAATGGGAGTTAAAATTATAAAACTCTTAAAGAAAGCATAGGGATATAAAGAGGGGTAAAATTTGAATTGTTTGTAGGAAAAGTGAAATAAATCAGATACCCAAACCTAAATTTCACATAAGAAAGCCAAATTATAAATGAGGAGCAAAATAAAAGACAGATAATAGTAACCAGAGAGATGTTTTGCAATGGGGAGAGAACCAAGATATGGGGGGCAGGAGTAGGGAAAAGGAAAGGGATATAAAAGAGTTAAGATGTGGTATGTACATGTACCAATGCTCTATGATGAATGTGATCATTACGTACTGAAAACATGTACTAATAAAAATAACAAAAATAGGATAAGTCTTGATACATTAGATTTGGTAAGGTTTTCTTAGATATAGCACAAAAAACACAAATAACAAAAGAAAACAATAGTTGAACTGGATTTCACCAAAATTAAACTGTTTAATGCATCAAAGGACACTCTTGAAAGTGAAAGGAAAATACATGGAATGAGACAATATTTTCAGGTCATAAATCTGATGAAGGTCTAGCATCCAGAATACATAAAGAATTTTTACAATTCAGTGAGCAAAAAAAAAAAATTAATTTAAAAATATGCAAGTAGAAGCCAGACATGGAGTGCATACCTGTAATCCCTATTCTCCGGGAGGTTGAGGTAGGAGGATTGCAAATTTGAGCTCAATCTGGGGAACTTGGTGATTTAGCAAGATCTCGTCTCAAAACAAAAAATAAAAAACTGCTGGGAATGTAGCTCAATGCAAGAGTGCCAGTTTTAACCTCTAGTACCACCAAAATGAAATGAAATGAAATAAAATAAAGCACATAGACATAACAATGGATTTGAATAGACATTTACTCAACAAGAAGTTCATAAAAAGATACTGATGTCATTTAGTCAGAGGAATTCAAATCAAAACCATAATACATATCACCTCACAACTACAAGGATGATCATACTTTAAAAATAAAATAAAAATGTAAAAAAAATGCAACAAGTCTTCCCTAGGATATGGAGATATTGGAACCTCTAAACATTACTATGGTGAAGTGAAGGTTTTGCTATATATATTTTATCACAGTTGTTTTAAATAAGGGAGGAAGGTTAAAGTACCCGTGATTGTTGGTTTTATTGCAAAATTGGCTAGAGCATGATGCTTAGTTACTGAATCAAAAACTAATCCATATGTTGCTATGAAAATATTTTGTAGAAATCCTTACATCTGTAATTGACTTGAGTGAAATTAAAACCTTTAAGTATACAAGATTATCCTCGACAGTCTAAGTGGGCTTTATGTACTTGGACTATCTCCCCAAAATGCATGTAATTATATTCTGCAAACATGTACTAATAAAAGTGAAAATCTAAAGAAAAACAAAGATTCCCTTAAAATATTGAAGGCATTCTTCTTAACCTTTAGTTGTTGAAGAAAATTTTGATGCCAGTCTGATCATCCTTTGATTCATACCTTTGGAGATGTATTTATTACTCTTTGGAGGCCTTTGTAATCTTCCTACTTTTGGTTCTGAGGTTCAGCAATAGAAGGCAACTTTTAATATTTTTTCTTTCATTGGCAAGGTAAGGAGTTTTCTGATTCAAAGTTCTATTTCCATTTCAATTCTAGAAGAGTCCTTCTAAATTCATGTAGTTATTTTCTCTTCACTTTTTTTTTTTTTACTTCTCTGTCTGGCATGCCTATTAGATAGATGTTTGACTTTCTTACTGATTTGTATGCCCCTTTACTCTTTATCTTCTTATTCTATTTTTAAAAAGAATTTCCATGATTTATCATTCTAATTTGGGTTATTTTTAAATTATATTTAAAAAATTCTAGGGCTCCTTTATTAAGCAATTATTCTTTTTTCTTATTGTTTTAAAGGTGGAATTTCTGATTAAATATTGTTTGTCTACTTGTTTCCTCTGGGGTCAGTTTTTTGTTTATCATGGAAGACAATGCAAAATAGTGTTTTATCAGTACAAACTGGTAAGAAATCAAATCTTATCTATTAATATAGGCTAACTGTAAATTTGGACAAGTTACTTAAGCATACCTGCCTTAGTTTCTTGGAGCATAATAGCCATATTAAGCTTCCACAATTGCTGGGAAGATTAGAGAGTTTATACACACAATGATAAAACACTCAGCACATAGTGAGTACACAATAAATATGAGCTAAATTAGTAGTCTTTTCTTTCACATTGCAACATTTATTCATATGACTAATGGATCCTGGTTGCCCATTCATATTTTTAAAAATAAGAGACTACAAAGTTGGCTTGACATCTCAGTTTATGTGGGTGAAATTTGCTAAGTAAAAAGCCTAAATTTAGTGTGAGTCAGAAGTGGGCGATGAAGAGATCTAAATGGAGAGATCTTCACTATGGAGTGCCACCACCCATGACACAGTCCTCCCCAGAAAACTGAAACAATTCCAATCTGAAGAATACCTCATTATTTTGCTTTGCATTAGGTGCCTGACTGCAAGCTCTTACATGGAGGAAGAGTGTGGGATGAATCTACAGTTATGTATATTCACCTAGAAATGATTCACCAATTGTTAGCTACTCCATCCTCCACCCTTGGCCCCACTTGACAGTCTTTGACTCCTCATCCTTTCCTGGGTTTTGCTGTGTCATTGCACCTTTCCTTGGCTGTGAGTCCTTCCATGTGTCTTCAACACTTAGGTTCTTTTTTCTTTTCTTTCTTTCTTTCTTTCTTTCTTTCTTTCTTTCTTTCTTTCTTTCTTTCTTTCTTTCTAATCAATACACATTTTTCAACAGCTTTTCATTTTCCAGAAGTTTGTAGAAATTATCTCTTAGCTAAACATTTCCCTCTACTTTTTTTCTCTTCCTTCTTGTAGAATTATACTTATTTATTTAAAAATTATTTATTCTTTAACATGTCTTCAGGAAGGTGAAGAGAAAAACATATATGGACAGCCACTGCTTTGAACCAAAAGCCTCAGTATTTTATAAGAGGTTTTGCAGCCTGGATTCTGGGTGCATTCTTAAGTTGGTGAAAATATTCTCTTGAATTTCACCAACAACTTCACAATCATCAAATATGAAGAACTGTTCTTAACTGCCCACCATGCTTGTGTCACTGAATTTCCCTTTTTTAAGAAACTTAAAAACAAATCAATACTGTCATTGTTTATTTTTTAAATTTTTTAAAATTTTATTTTAAAGATAATAAAACCCAACAAAACAAAAAGTAATTAAATCCAATCAAATCACAGCTGTGAAATTGGTACAGAACATCAAAGTAGGATAATAGGAAGACAACAATGGCTACTATAGTATATCTCGTTATCTTCACAGTGGTTGCCCATTTCAACAGATATAGCAAAATCAGACCAAAACAAAACAGACTAAAATCCATCCAAACAGAATATTGAGAAAGGAAAAATAATTAATAAGAACAAAACAATACAGTGAGGTCAATATTAGACTTTAAAAACAAGATAGAAGGAAATCCCCCATATTTGCCACATTGCATACTGTTATCCTCCCTATAGATGCTCAGACAGCAGGCCACGGGCCTACAAATTCAACAAAACAATACCAGCCTTCAGTTACTTTTTGTACCTCAGTTGTTATCAACTCAGTCTGATCTCCAAACCAGCCGGTGGCTTACAGGGTGAGGGGGTTTGGTGATTCTCAGCCTGCACTCCGGTAAGCTCATGGGAGGCGCTGACTTTTCTTTCTCTTCCTGGGCCCCACACGGTCTGTACAGCTTACCAGAAAGGCTGACTAGTTGGCTCATTGATCAGCTGCTCCCAGTTCCCTGTCATTGTTTACTTTAAAATCTAGTATTTTATAGAGAAACTGGAACATAGAAAGCTTTGTGTATTGTCCACAATATTATCACACTGAGGTCATTATAGTTATCTTCCAGCCTTTTTTCTTAAATCACTATGATCCTTTCTCCATTTATGACTTTTCCTACTTCACAGATTCTGCAACATTAAAATGTGGTAGATAGCCTGGCAAAGAATGATTGTAGTTGGTCAAAATTGGCACACTTGCTACTGTGGAATGAGTGGGTATAGTCCAGGCTTTGAGTATGATGAGCAATGAATTGCAAGGGTACACCAGGTAGCAAGTGGCAAGCAATGTTATTTACTGAAGAACTTTGGAAGTGGTGCTCAGAGCAAGTCCATGCCAACAAAAGATAAAGCACAGACAGAAAAATGGATCTTAGAAGCCTGGGCAGCCAGTTTCTGTAATGTCTCTCTCACTGTTTCAGACTTATTGACATAGTAGCCACATTTTTCTTTTAGAGACAAGTATAACCCCACTGTTTCAGCAGTTAGAAGATCTAGTCCCCTATGTGGGCTACTGCTGCTAGTGAGTCTGTTTGGTCCGAAGGACAGCAATGCTCTGGGCAAGTTCATCTAAGCTGTCTGCCAAGTTCTTAGGTAGCTGTTGATGATAGGAGAAAGATGTGACTAGCTTTAAGATCTCATGCAAATAATCACTATTTGTTACCATTATTAGAGTCAGTTTTTGAATCATCCAGGAGGATCACAAAAGAAACAAAAACAGAAATAAAACAAAACAAAACAAAACACAGAGCAGAGATCTTGTTATAAGTTGGGACAGAGACCTCAAATGCAATAAGCCAGTGAATAGAAAGACTAGCTACATAATTTATTTAAAGGGAGAAAAAGTTTTACTTATCTGGTTCAAGGCGTGGTTGGTGTTTCCTTTTCTGAAAAGAAGCTTGAGGTCATCCACTTGTTCACAAGTATACTACATTAGTGGTCCCTCTGCTTTCTGGAGTCTCAGATAGCTTGGGTTTTATCCTCGAGAAGTGAGTCCAACTATCTACTCCTTGTAACTTAATGGAATAAGTGGCTAAATGGATTATATATGGGACTTTCCATTTGAATGGGAGTGGGTCCTGAGTTCCACCCTCCTTGCAGGGTGATTAGAACCTAGTCACCAGGGTGGACCTAGGGTTGACACTTATTGTTAGTCCTTGGGAGCAGAAGAATCTTGCTTCCATATTTTTGGAGGCCCTGTAGGAAAGATGGGTTACATGTTGAAGAGCTGGCAAGTTTTGGTGTCAGTAAGCAAGTCAGATGTCAAAAAGGTCCTCCCATAAAGCATCTCAAATGCATGAGATTAAGTTTGGACTTGGAGCCACCCAAAGACTCATTAAGGCAATTGGAATGAGATCTAGCCACTTGTGATGAATTTCTTGACACAGCTTGGATCAGGTTCACTTAGGATCTGATTGGCTTTCTCGACTTTTCTTGATGATTGGGATCTTCATGCAGTGTGGAGTGGTAATTAATTCCCGGTGTTTGGTGACTCCCTGGAGATTTGAGAAGGTCTGTTATCACTCTGAATATACCTAGTCCATATCTAGGGATTATTTCTTTAAGGAGGACTTCTTACCACCTCCAAAGCCTATCCTGACCTAGTAGGGAAGCCTCTACCCATCCAGTAAAAGTATCAATGCAGAACAATGTGTGCATGTTCCTCTCACACATAGGCTTGTGGGTGAAGTCTATTTGTCAGTCTCCTCCAGGGGAGGATACACTTTTGTATCACTTAAGGCAGTAGGGGAGGGTGAGTCTGTGGATTACCTTGCCTGATGCAAGGCGGTCTAAATATACTGTTGGCAAAGTCTGTTTGAGGATCTTCCAATTCAAAGGCAAACAAATATTGGAAATTAGGATGCACAGGGACAGAGAAGAAGGCATCCTTGAGACCAAGGACAGAGACCTCTGCTAAAAGGGTATGTGGATCTGCTATTAATGGGTGAATAGGTACCACTGTCTCATAGATGCCTCTGAGCTCTTGAACTAAGCAATATTCTCCCAATGACTTGACTACCGGTAAAATGGATGTATTGCATGGATACTGGCATGGCACCAGTAACCCTGTAGGCAAAATCTTGTCTATAATGGGTTTTAACCCCAGTCTAGATTCTTTCTTAAAGTCATACTGCTTTCTATGAGGATACAGAATAGGGTCCTTTAACTGAATAACTACTGGAGTAGCCTTAATAGCCCTCCCTGAAGTAGTCATACCATGATCATATCATGCTTGGGGATCAATTTCAGACATCAGGCCCTGTGGAGTCAGGCTGCCCGCGTCCTTAACAACTAGGACATGAATTGCCAGAGGTTTGAATATTGGAGTGGCCCAAAGTAGGAAGAGTATATCTCTTCCAGTTACTGGTATGGAGCACTCTGGTGACACCATAAAGGCAGTCCGGAAAAGGAAATCTTCCACGTGGCAGTTCAGAGTCGGGGTAAATAAATCTATCCAGTTGACTGTGTAACAAGACACCAGAATGAACCAGATATTTTGCCAGATCAGATCTGAAGCCATTGTCATATGGTGTGGTGACCATTGGCAGATTTTTCAGGATCCTCTGAGAATCTACCCAGTTTTTCCTTGCACTGCTGAATATCTGTAACTGAAAAAGGGACTTGTCCCCGGATGGTACAATCAGTGCCTGCCACTTCTTGAAGGGGTAGAGTGATGCTGGTTTAGATATTAAAGTTCCATGAATCAGGGGCTTTATGGTAGATAGACCCAGACCTGGTACGGGTGGACTCAGGACACTGAGGGTACTGATGGAGCAAGTTGGCAAGGAGGTATCCTGTGTGAGGAGGAACTGATAAAGAGGGATCCTTAGCAACACCGAGTCTTAAGGAAGGATTACTTGTAGGGCACAGATCAGGCCTCTGGTAGAGGGGCACAAAGGCTTGAACATAAGACACCTCCAACAATTTTTTCTGCTCCTTACAGGAAACATATAATTGAAATATGGCACCATATTTCAGGCTGCCAAGGGGTGGCTATGTCTCATTTTTCCCAAGTGGATACATACACCATTTTTTTTTATTACATAGGCATATAAGGTGATCTTTCTGGAGGATCTTACACTGGAACTCTTCCCGGTGCTTGAGAAGACATCTGAGCAGGAACTCAAAAGGAATAGATGAGGCTATTCCCATCTGTAGAGAGGAGTAAAAACTAGGTTGTGAGATCCTAACAAGCCTACCTCTGACTTAGTCCCCAACCCATAGTGAGGACCACACAGGGCATATTGTGATAGCTCTTGTGCCTTTCAGTTCCAGGGTCATGACGTGGTAAAGCTGAATGCCTTGGGATTAGAATGCCCTGAGTTAGTTTCCACTTGGAAACCTGGCGGTGTCCTTTAGATCAGTAGTGACGAACCTGTGGCACGCATGCCACAGTAGGCTATTTGTATCATTGAAAGCTCTAAAAGGTTTGCCATCACTGTTCTAGATTATCTATAACCAATTCCAGCTTTTATTAAAGTGTCTCCTGATAAAACTGAACCCCCCCGGGGGCTGGGTGGCCCAACCCTGTGTGGGTGCATGCCACTTTTCCTTTTGAACTTTAAAATCTCCCCAATGTTCAAGAAAAGTCCAGACACAGAGTCCAGAACTAGTATTCCTTATTGGCTGGGTGCCTTTTAGCCAATTCAAAACAGCTTATTATCCTATTTAGGGAGAGGGTAGCAAGTGCAACCCAAAAACCCTGACAATTCCCCACAGACATGCCTCTCCCTGCCTTCTGGTTGAGAATCTGGCCCTTCCACAGGCAATATCCCACTATCTGGCAATCTAAGAAAGGGAGTAAGACTTGTCCCTAGGAAAAAACCTCACTTCATTAGACCAAGGCCAAATGCATATACATCTGGTGACAAAGCTCAAGATACAAGTTAGGCAAGATGTACATTCAGTCAGCAAATGCATGTACACATCATTTTAGATAAGGACATAAACTTGAATACACAGTTATCACAATGAAAACAATTAGGTAAAAAGGAGAGAGAAAGTGCCCTGTTTCCTTGAAAATAAGACCCAGCTAGAAAATAGTCAGCCTTGAAATCTAGAGATCAAAAACGCCAATCCCAATGAGCTTCTTGCCTCACCTGCCGTCTGTTGCTCTGTGGCGACTGTAGAGCAGGTAAGGCGAGCAGAGGCTGATTGAGACTGGCATTTCTGATCTCTCATTTTCAAGGATGATTATTCTCTGGCTGGGTCTTCCTTTCAAGGAAACACAGTGGTATTAGAGACGTAACTGAGGGGCAGATGGCTCTAGGCCAGTTTTAGACCCAGAATAATTGAGTTAGCCAGGGTCAGCTTTGCTGGTGGCCACTGTTTTTTTGCCACCTGTTTGATGTGAAAACTGTCTCTGTTTTAAAACAACTGTAAATTTTTCTTTCTGTTCCATATGTGGAAGCACTGTACTTCTTACTTTTTTTCCCACTGAGTTGTTCAGTACTAAAAAGGCAAGTAATTTGAATACTCCATTAGATGAAAGCCTGGGGTAGGGAGAGGCAAGGGTGACCCAGAACTTCCAAGAGAGAAGGAGCACATGTTACCAGTTATGCTCCACAGAGAAAAGCAGAAAGGTAGAAGGGCCAGACCCAAAGAAGCTACCTGGGGGATTTTTGTCTAGGACAAAGCATCCCAGTCTGAGAATGCACTGCCACAGCTCCCTGCTGAAGCCACAGCAGTCACCAGCCAGCTGCCTTCACTTGGCTCAGTTCATGTCCATCCCTGCAGAGGGGTGTGTCATCGCCACTGAGATGGAATTTCCACTATGCATACACCAGCAACCAAATGCAACCCCAACCAATCCACAGGAGGCTTGCTGCTTCCTGAAAAGACTGAAGCCTTTTGCCCCTATGATGATTCATATCCAATATCCCCCCCAAAGCCTTATGTGGTCATGGGTGGGACTTTTCAAAGGTGGCTGGATCTAGAATGTGTGATGCTTGGATTGAGTGTGTGGTGCTGGGATGAAGTGTGTGTGATTACTAAAGTAGCCCATGGATTGGTTTGGCATAGTTCTGGGTGTGGATAATGGGATGGCTCACCCTGGGTGTAAGTGCTACCTATTTTAAAGGCATGTAGCCTGGATGCAATCCGAGGGACCGAGTGAGGGCTGCTGTTGTTGCTTGCTGCTTGCTGCTTCGCTGCTCTGCTGCCTTCCTGCCTTCTGCCTGCCATGAACTGTTTCTCCTCTGCGATGTCCCTCTGCCATGCCATCAGCAGCTGCTCAGTCCAAGAAGCAGGACATCTCAGAACAAGAGGGACCAAAAATGTGGTCCTAATCTGAGGCTGAAGATCTGGAAACTCCCTGGAGAGTTGCTGGTGACAGTACCTTTAAAGGCTGAAGAAGCTGGAATCGTCTGTCTATAAGTGATGGCAACAGCAAAAAAACACACTCATTTGAGAAGAATTGAGCTTATGTGCATGGGTGAACTTCTTCCATTTTTTGTCACATTTAAGCTCCTAGCCTATTGATGTACATAGTACAGTGGGTCTCTCCCCAAACCTCCAGTGTGCTGACCCATTTTCAACTATCCTTGGAAACACTCTCAACAGACACTCCTAAAGTATACTTTATCCATTTTCTAAGCATTCTCATTTAGTCTAGTTGCCATTCAAGATTAACTGCCATATTTCTGATAGAGTTCAGCCCAAGGAGGCACAAACAGAAGAGTGGTGGTAGGGCATAGAACAAAACCTCTGAGAGTATTTCTTTTATCTATCAGGCACTTCTTTCCTTCTTGGCCTAAAAATCTCTTTGGGTTTCAGCAACATCATTTCCTCTTTTTCCTCTTTGGACCTAAAGGTAGTAGTGGTGCTAATCTCTGGGAGCCTCAGTATTGTTTGTCCTGAATATCTAATCTTATCTACATTTCTGAATTTTTTCTTCACCAATATCTCCTCAGGAAATCAAGGGGAATTTCATTGTTTCCATTTTCTTCTGGAATCTTGACTATCCAGTGCAATATATCTGGCTTCTTTTGTTTTGCAATAGTCGGTAAAACTCTTGAAGTCATAGGAGTAGGCAAGGATTTTCTGAACAGAACCCTCGTTATACAGGAAACACTAGTGAGAAACAACAAATGGGATCATATCAAATTAAAAAACTTCTGCACAGCAAAAGAAACAATGAACAGAGTAAAAAGAAAACCTACAGAAATTATAGCAGGCTATTCCTTAAAAGACTAACATCTAGAATATATAAAGAATTAAAATAAATTAGATCCCCCAAATAAAAGACCCAGTCCAAAATGGCCAAGTGATACGAATAGTTTCACAGAAGTATAAATGACCAATAAATACATGAAGAAGTGGTCAACATCGTTGGTCATTACAGAAAAACAAATATAAACAATACTAAAATTTCATCTTATCCCATGGTCATTATTGAGAAACCAAATAATAAATACTGTTGAGACTGCAGAGAAAAAGAAAATCTTCTACATTGTTGGTGGGAATGTAAACTAGTACAACTGCTGTGGAAATCAGAATGGAGAGTTCTCAAAAAATTAGAACTAAGAATTCATTTGAACAGATATTCGTTTTCTTGATGTCTTCCAGAAAGAGTTAAATACATCATATTGCAATGATACCTGCTTACCCAAGTTTATAGCAGCATAATTTGTAACACCTAAATTCAAACAGCCTTTTCATATGTCCGTGAAAAGATGAATGGATAAAGAAAATGTGGTAATTACACACAGTGGAGTACTACTTTGCCATAAAGAAAGATAAACTTGTATTAGTTGTAGGGAAACGGATGCATTGAGGTCATAATGTTAGGTGAAATAAACCAGACAAGCTTAAATATTACATGATTTTTAAAATACGAGACACCCAAATTATAAATAAAAAGCAAAATAAAAGTTAAGTAGAAGTAGGGAAATAAGTCTTTGTTAAATGGGAATGGGATCAAGAGATAGGTGGAGGTAGGACAGAGAGGAGGGAAAGGGGATGAAACAAGGAATTAAGGTGTGTTATGAACATGTAGTTACTCTACACAGAGATGTAAATGTTATGTACTGCAAATACGTACTAATAAAAAAAAAAAGAAAGTACTGGGATTGAACCCTTTAATATGGTAACCAAGCATCTACCACTGAGCTACATCCCCATCTTTTCAATTTTGAGACAGAGTCTCACTAAACTGCCCAGGCTGGCCTCAAACTTGGGATCCCCTTATCTCAGACTCTTGAGTAGGTGGGAATATAGGCATGCAGCATCAGGTCTGAGTTTTTTTTTTTCTTCCCCTTTCTTTTTTAAAATAAGCAGCACAAAACGACTCAGTCTTCATTAATAAAAGAAAAAAAGGGGATTTTAAAGATATATTGGTTAGTATTCTCTAAAGGAACACAATTGATAGAAAATCTATGTGTAATCATGCAAGGAGATTCTTCAAGTAGGCTTTTAGCATCAGATGTGGAAAAATTTACAATGGTTGTCTGCATGCTG
>RJWT010039023.1:0-12768 GCA_004365215.1 Cuniculus paca | reverse complement strand
TGCCTATGAAAGAATTTTAAAAGTTGAATAGAAATGATGCAAACAACTGAAGTCTACTTCAATATACTCCACTGCAATGCCTCAGTACGTTCAGTAATGTTGGGAGTACCAGGAGAGGAAATGAACTTCTTCACAAGAAGCAGCAAGCCTTCGATCAGTCGTACTGAGGCAATAGGAAGAACATGCACTAGGGTTTACCCCATCTGGGTCAGCACTTCCACAAAATGCTCTCTGGATTTCATTCACTGCTTCTGTGTCCATGCTAGCCACTCTTATGGGCGCTTCTTGGTGCAGAAGCAATGAATTTCTGCAGTTCACTTGTCTGCAGAGAAGTCTTGCTGTGCCTGGCAGTCATCTGCACTCCCTTCAGAAACTCCATGAATGTGTGACCAAGAATATCACAGAAAGGTATATTGCTTAATCACTGAAGATTGTGGCCTAATCACACAGCAAGTCCCAAGCCAGCCAGGTGCTTATGCCGCTGCGCTAAATCCCCAGCCCCTTCATTTTGTTTTTTGAGATAGGGTCTAACCATGTAGTTCAGGCTGGCTTAAATTCACTATGTAGCCCAAGTGGGCCTTGAACTCCAAATGATCCTCCTGCCTCAGCCTCCTAAGTATTGGCATAACAGGTGTGCTGAACTCCACCTGGCTAACTTTTTTTATAGGATTGTGAGTGAGATTTTCCTTATCGAATTTTATAATTGATTAGTACTGATGGTGAGGAAGACTATTACTTTTTGTATGTCAGTGTCTGATATCCAACCTCCTTACTTAATTATTTGCTTATAGCAGTTTTTCATTATTTTCCTCTTGGATTTTCTGTTCTTCTTGTCTTCCGAGTGACTGTTGGTCTTTTTCAATATTAATACCAATTTTCGATCTGGCTTCTATTTTATCTTCTTCAAAGTGAGTTTGGGCCATCAGCATACTTTACCCTCCAGCTCTTCAGCCTGCATAACCTTAGCTAGTGTTCAATACTTGTGCAGAGTTTCTTCATTTTTTTTAAAATAACATACAAGGATATGTAGAATCTTAAGTACATCATTCTATAAACTTTGGTCAGTGCCTATACTTAGGAAATCAAAACCCCCAGCAAGATGTAGAACATTACTGCCACCCAGAAAATTCTCTTATTCCCCTTCCCAGTGAATCCTGTTTCCAGTTCCCTTTTGGTGACGACTAAATCTATGGATGCAACCCTTTCCAATACAGATTAATCTTCTAGAATTCTATGTAGATAGAATTGCAGGACGTACTGTTCTGCACAGTGGTTTTACTTACTTGCGGTACCGGAGATGGCACCCAGGACTTCACACAATCTTGGCAAGTGTTCCACTACTAAGCTACAACCCCAGCCATCATCATGATCATCGTCATCATCATCAGTGTCATCGTCATCATCATTATTATCACTGAAACAAGTTCTAAATTGCCTGGGCTGAGTTTAACTTCAGATCCTCCTGTTTCAGGTTTCCAAATAACTGAGATGGGCTGGAGCTATCGCTCAGCGGCATAAGCACTGCCTGGCAAGCACAAGGTCCTAAGTTTGATTCCTGGTACCAAACCTTCCAAGTAGCTGAGATTACAGATGTGCACCACTGCACTTGGCTTGTATTAATTGCCTTTTGCACTCAAAATAATGATTTTTTTAAATAAAATGTATTTGTGCTATTATCTCTGTGGTCTGTTCCTATTATTGCTAATGAATACTTTATTGTATGAATACATTATAATTTATTCTCTCATTGATGGACATTTGGGTTATTTTAAGTTTTGGGCCAATAAGAATATATTTTCTAAGAAAATTGCTGTATATTTATTTTGGGAAATTTTCATCTTTACTTCTCTTGAATAAATACTTAGAAGTGAAACTGCAAGGTTGGAAGGCAGATGGATGTTAAATTTTATAAGAAACAGCTAGAACTTTTTCCAAAGTTGTTATTTTAAGCTTTATATTTTAGAGCAGTTCGAGGTTCACAAAAAAATTGAGAGGAAGGTACAGGGATTTCTCCCATACCTCCACCCCACATGTGCATAGCCTCCCTCACATAAATATCCTGCATCTGAATGATGCATTTTTTACATTTAATGAGTCCATATCAGCTCCTTATGATCACCCAGAGTCCGTAGTTTACTGTAGGGCTCATTTGTGGTGTTGTATGTTCCATGGATTTGGACAAATGTTAGTGACAGATACCAACCATCACAGTGTCATCCACAATACCCTCACTGCCCTAAAATTCCTCTGTGCTCCACAATTTAACCCTCACCCCTCCAATCCCTGGCAACCACTGATCTTTTCACTATGTCTGTAGCTCCAAAATGATTTTGATATTTGCCATGAAGCACATAGGAAAACTTCAGGTGTCCTACATGCTTTCCTGTAGAAGCTTTATAGTTTTAAATTTTAAGTGTAGGCTTGTAATCTATCTCAAGTTAATTCTTGTTTATGATGTGAAACAGGGGTCAGCATTCAGTTTTCCCTGTGCATATCTAGTTGTTCCAGTTTGATTTACTGAAAACATTTACCTTTCCCCATTGGGTTCCTTTGATCTCTTTTTCTACAATTAAATAAGTGAGCTCTCTCTTTTGTTCCACCGATACACTGCTGAATCCCAGAATAAGACCAAACAATCTTGATTATTCAAGGTCAGGTTAGAAAACCCTTATAATAATCATTATTCCCATTGCTGGGCAGGATACCTGGCACCCCTGATTTGAATTGGGAGAGGTTTATTTTGACTCATGGTGTCAGAGGTTTCAGTCCATGGTCTGTTGTCTCTAATTCAGAGACATCATGGTAAAAGGGTGTGGTGGAAAAAAAATGCTAAGTTCATGGTGGCTGAGGAGCAAAGCATGGGGGGAGGGAGAATAAAGAAAAAATAAAGAATACAGGACCAGGGAGCAGATATGGTTCCCAAGGTCATGCCCTCATGAACCAATTCCTCCAACTAGACTCCACATCCTAATAGCCCAGCCAGCTATTACAATCCAATCACCTCTCAATGAGTTTCTTAACCCAATCAAATTGACAATCAAGATTAGCCAACAAAAATCCACCCCTTGTCAATTTAACACCTAATCATATCTCCTTAAGCCATGTTTAATCTCCGAGCAAATACAAAATATTGCCATAATTCAGTTTTCATGACATAACTTCCCTGAACACAACCGAAAGCACACTAATTCCTCCCCATAAAGTCTCAACAATCCCAGCATTGCCTTAAAAACTATTATCTGTGAAACTATAAAATTCAAAAAGCAAATTCCATGCTCCCCAGATACAATGACACAAACATTTCCATTCCAAAAAGGAGGAGTAGGAGGATAGAAAAGAACAGGATCAAAGCAGGATGTACCCAGCACAACAAACATCAAATCCTGTAGCTCCACATCCAACATCAGGTGGTGAGATGGAGTTCTAGGGGGCTTGAGTGGCCCCACCCATAGCCTGCTGGTTGTGTCCCACATCACTCTCTCTTGGGCTTTTTCCACTCACCATCTGTGGCTCTCTTTGGCAGACACTCCAGGTTCCTGGCATCTCCATCTTCCTGGCCCTCCACTGCAGTGTTGGCCTCACTCACATAGCTTCAGGCATCCCCTCCCAAGCAGGACTTCGCCTGGACTCCAGAGCCATCCTTTGATGTCTGGGTGGAAGCTTCCCCGACCCTATGTCTCCAGGATGCTGCACACCTTTCAACCAGCATCATGTGGATACCAAGATCTGCTGCCAGTTCAGGCAGTACTCAGGCCTCTGGGACCATGGCTTTGACCCTGAGTGCCTGGGCAACTGAGCAGGAGAAATGAATCACAGTCCACCAACTCCACAGGTGCCTCTTCTCCAGCAGGGGCCCAGGGACTCTGTTCTCAAAGGAGAAGTTTGTACTCTTGCATTCTCTGACCTGCAATATGTGAGATCTTGCTGATTCCTGAGATGCCCTCAAGGCATCCCATTTCTCATCCCAGTTCAAAGCATTTTGTTTCTTTTCAATGGTACTAATCTCTTCAACAATCACACCTCCTTAGGCCCCAGCTTTGTAACTGGTTTCTTTGGAGGCTAAATTTTAAGGTGTTTTTTTTTTTGTGTTAGCACATGTGTATAGTACACAATAATCATACTCATTATGTGGGATTTGTACATGTACATAACACATTTAATTATTTCCTTGTCCCCTCCTCATTTGCAAAAGATCTATTTCCATTTTCCCTTCAATTGTTTTTTTCTTTACATCCCTTTTCCCTTCCTTCTCTCTCCCTCCCCTGTTTACAGTTCCCTTTCCCACTTGAACAATTTCTTCCTACTTTCTAATCTAAGCTCCATTTTGCTGTGTATTTATACCGTACTTTGTGTTTCTCACACAAGAGAAACAATGTGATATTTAAACCCGTATGTCTCATTTATTTCATTTTAGACTATGGTCTCAAAGTGCATCCACTTACCCACAAATGCCTTCAGTTTATTGCTCTTTATGGCAGAGTAGTAATCCACTGTATATAAATACCACATTTCCTTTATCCAGTCATCTGTTGATGGGCCAAATTTTAAGTTTAAAAAGGATTTTCCATGCTCTGTTTTTGCCCTTGATTCTCACCATAAATCTGGCTAAAAGCAGCCACCAGTACTTTCATCTTCTTCCTCTTCATACTCCTCCTCTTTTTCCTCCTCTTCCTCATTCTTCTCCTCACTTGGGTCTTGCTATGTTGCCCAGATTGGTCTCAATCTCCTGGACTCAACCAATCCTGCCTCCACCTCTTGCATGCCTATGACTAGAGATGCAGCCATTTAGCCTAGATTTTATTTTACATTTATGTATTTTTACTCTTATTTCTTAGTAAGTTTTGGTGGTTGGTATCTTTCAAGGATTTTGGCGATTTCATCTGAGTGTTTGAAACTACGGGCATGGAGGTCAGATTCTCTCTTTAATCCTTTAAACTGTTGCACCTGAAGTCATATCTTTGATTTCTGTTGTTTATAATTGCATCCTTTTTTTTCTGGGCCGGGTTGGCTAGAGATGGATGAATGCTAATGGTATTTTTTTCATAAACTGCTTGTAGTTTTGTTCGATCATTTTTCTCAATCTCACTGATTTCTGTTCATATATTGTTTGTTTGTTTCTGTCATTTGCATCAGCTTTTTTTGTACTTAATTTGATCCTCTTTTATCATTTTATTAAGTTGCAAGTTAGGCTCACTGATTTGAAGTGTTCCCTTCTAATTATTTGATGCTATACATTTCCCTCTCAGTGCTGCTTTTCTTGTATTCAACACATTTTTATTTTATGCTTTTTGTCTTGTTTTGTTCTGATGCAGGGGATCACACCCAGGTCTTTGTGCAAGCTAAGCACTCACTCTACCACTTAACTATCCCGGCAGTCCCTCAGTTAAAATAGTTTGGCATTTCCCTCTGGGCTTCCTCTTTGACTCAAGTATTACTTACAAATAAATAGTTTCATTTCAATCCATTTGGGGGTATTTTCCAGTTATATCTGTTATTCATCTTTTCTTTCATTTTTTGTATTTTATTTTTCTCAGCCTGTTACTGATCTTTAATTCAATTAGACTGAATTAATTCGGGTCTGCTCTGCTGGGCTTTTGACTAAGAGAATGGGAGAGCTCAGTCTCCTCAGCCCTAAGTAACAGAGACACTTGGTTGTCCCCTTTGGTGTTTGAGCTTAGTCTTTAGTGGGAAGACACCAGTGTTCACATAGTCCCTCTCTCTAATGGAACTCAGCACAGTGAAACCATGACTTTCACTCTATTTTCTAGAAACTTCTGATTCAGCCCCCCTACAGCCCCAGAACAAACAATCTAATGTCCTGTGGGGAACACTGGCCCCAACTGGGAATCCCTATCATTTCTGCCTCACATTGGCACTCTGAGACCACCCAAATCCCTGCTGGCCTTTCTTCTCGGGAGATCCTGTTAGCCTGAAACCGAGAAATGCTCCTAGCAAAGAAAACCACATCACCCCACCACGAATTTAGCAGCTTTCTTCCACCACACCCTTCTACCATGATATTTCTGAATTGGAGCCAGCTGACCATGGACTAAAACCTCTGAAACCATGAGCCAAAATAAATCTTTCCCAATTTAAATTGGGGGTGTCAGGTATCCTGCCCAGCAATGGGAATAATGATTATTATAAGGGTTTTCTAACCTGACCTTGAATAATTAAGATTGTTTGGTCCTCTGCTGAGATTCATCAGTTTATCTGGGATGGCTTCAAAAACACAACTTTCTCATTATCTCTTTTTTACCTAGTTAACATAATCAGAGACTTGGCCCGTGATAGTCTACTACATCCTATCCAGAAGCAGAAATCTCCTTCCCGTCAGTCCTTATCTTGCCATCCATGCATCTTTCTGTGTCTTTAGAGCTCCTCAGTAATCATGCCCTCCATTTTCATTTAAATAGCACTTTCCCTCCCCATCCTCACTCCTCCGCACATCCTGGCTGAAGTTCTCTGGGACTTTAGTCCCTGCATTGTTGTGGTCATTGTCATGGCTGAGGCCAATGTTCTTATTTTATGCAGTAAGAGTCAGGCTTAACTATAGAGATTTTGTCTTTGTCTTTTAGTACTGGGATTGAACCCAGGGCCTTTGCACTGAACTATAGTCCTGGCCCTTTTTTTATTTTTTATTTTGCAACAGGGTCTCATTAAGTCACTAAGTTACCCAGGCTGGGCTCAAAATTGTGATCCATCCTTCATATGTATTTTAATGTAAATTTTATTGAAGTATAATCTGTTTTACTGAATGTGTTAAAAAGATATATAATGTCATTATCTTTTTAGCTTTATGTAGTAGCTATTGTATAAATCCGCCATTCTGTAATCATTTTCAGGCATTACATGTTCAAAATTTATCCTATGATTACTTGTAACTCTAGGTAATTCATTTTACCTGTTGAATCGGGTTCTATAATAGGACCAAAACACAATTAGTTTATCCATTGTCCATTGGATTATAGGTAGTTTCTGATATTTTGCTATTACTAAGGGTTCTGCCCTGAATTCTCATACCTTTCATTTATTTATTTTAGACAAGGTTTCACTATGCAGTTTAGGCTGGCCTCAAACTCAGTTTGTAGCTCATGGTGGTCTCGAACATGCAATGATTCTCCTGCCTCAGCCTCCTGAGTGCTAGGATTATAGGCATGCATGACATCCAGCCTGTCTCATACATACATCTTTACACATGCATGAGGGTTCCCCTAAGCACACACTGGGAAGAGTCACCGGGGCTACACATCTGTAAGTTTCTTCCCGTTTCCTCTTCAGCTGCATTCATTTCACTATTCAGTCAACCTACTTGTTTCAAATTTGAACAATTAATTTCAATTTCCAAGATCTCTTAGTGATTCATTTTAGTGACAGCTAGCTCATTCTCAACTATGGATGCGATAACTCCACCGGGGTCCCTGGGGATAATAATTACATGACTTTAAATGTTTTCATTTGTGTTTGTCTTCTTAGGATAATTCCCAAGGGTCTCACAGCTGTTTGTTAAGCCTGATGCCTCTTTTTCACGGTGTTGATTTTGCTCAGATACTGGGGCATTCTTGGTTTTCTGCCCTCCCTTGCCCCATCAGTGCCCAGCTGGTGACCTCTGAAGGGTGCTTTGGACCCAGGGCTCATCCTGATGATCACTGGGAAGGATCCTCAGTGCTGCCAGCTGGAAGGTGGTCTTCTGATTTCCTAGTGTGCCCTGGATACCCCAGGGTGTCCCGGATTCCAGTCCCAGGCCTTCCCACTCGCCCTGGCCTGTGGGCAGACTCCCTGAAGACAGCTGCTCAGCCTTGAGCCCTGAAAGGGAAGGACAGGGGCAGGGGCGGCCAGCAGCCTGACAGTGTTGGTGCAGGCGTTTCTGTCGCACGATGGCCCGGCCTCTGTTGGTGGATGCCCCTCTGTCCTCCCACAGCTGCACTGTGAGCAGGGAACCTCACCTCCTGTGCTTTGGGCTGTGAACTCCTTAGTTAAACGAAGTCTTTCTACTTTCGAGACTTTCTCAAAGTTTCTGGTCTACTAAGGACTTTCTTGTTTTCTATGACTGTTATGGATGGCATACATGTATGAGTGCATATATATTCTTTTCTGTTATAAGGAGAGATTAAGAGACAGGACTGTGTACGCAAATCTTTCATCCAATCTTTTATATTTATCTTCTCTTTTAAAATTACTCAAAAAAATTTTTTTCAAGATGGGGTCTTGAACTCCTGGCTCAAGAGATACCCCTGCCCCAGCCTCCTTCGTTACTGGGACTACAGGTATGTGCTACTGTGCTCAGCTATGCTTGTCTTCATTAAATTCTATCATCTTTCTGTCTTCCTTGGACCTGTTTGGCTTCGGTTGACCATGTCCCTCAGATCCTCTCTGGCTGTGTCTCTCTATGCATTTCTGTCCCTGGCTATGGCTTTGTTCCTAGGTCTCCGTGCCCTCATCCTGGGTCTGGGTATCTCTATTCATGTCTCTCTGTCCTGGTGCTCCCAGCCTTCTCAGTGGCTAATCTCAGTGGCTGTTCCCCTCCAGTGCCAGGCTTTGGCCCCCATGGCTGGCTGGCTCTGGAGCAGTTTGTGGGTGGGGGAGCCCCAGATTGCTGCAACGTAGAGCAAGGATTCCCAACACATGCTCCCCCTGGCAGCCTGCCACCACAGCTCACTGCCTGCCAACATCACACTTCGCCTTAAAGAGGGAAAACTGCCAGACCAATGTTTTAGCTACAGCCCCGTGTCAGGGTTGCATGGGGAATCTCTCAGCAGCCCCTGCCAGGAGCTGGGGTGTGAGGGATTAGGGATGGGGCTGCTGGGTGGTGCTGGGGGTCCAGGGTGTCACCCTCCCTGGCCTCTCTGGCTGTGGGTACCAGGACACTAGCTTGGAATGCACCACTCCTGGGCAGATAGGTCACCAGTGGTCCTGCTTCCTCTTGTCACTGTCTCTTCCTGCCCCACGCTACCCATAGTGTGGCTGTCTCCTCTATCTGCAGGCAGGGTAGCCCTAGGCTGAGCTCAGGGGATGATCAGGTGTAGGAGGAAATCAGTGGAGTCAATTTGGTGTTACTGGGAAAGGGACAGGAAATGTCAGGGAGCAGCACAGAAGAGAAGCGCTCAGCCCTCTCCCTGGAAAAGCTCCCTTCTTTTATCAGACTCAGCCCTGCCCGTGGAGCTGGGCCATCCTGAGTAGACACACCCACCCACTGAAGCACTTGTCCGCTAGCAAACACAGGGGCCCCTGTTGATGTGAGCATAGACACGCCCATCTCTACCCTTGCCAACCACCCTTCCCGGCCAGTATGGACTGCAGATCTCCCACGATATTCACACCCATTCCTGCCCTGTGGAAGCTCCCTGCTCTGCCAACACAGAGGCTCCCACCTGCCGCCTGTGCCCAGGAGGCCCCTTGAGACACCTGGCAGACCAGGAGAGAGCAGGTATCAATGAAGGAGGAAGGTGGCAGGGAGGGGTGCGGTGGGAGGAGCCACCTGATCAAACCACCCGCCTGGCGGAAGTGCCGCTGCCAATGTAAACAGATAAGCACTAATAATCACTCTTTCTTAAAAGGCCTGCTTGTGTGTCCCATTTTCCTGAGGACGCCACCTGCGCAGCTGCTCCTAATCAAGGACCATTTAATTCGTTCCCAGATCATTGTCTGCACTAATTGTCTTAAACAAACCGAAGTTCATTTCACCTTATTCCCCAAGGGCCTGGAGGGCTTCTAATTACCTGTAGGTGGTTCACCACGCAGCCCTGCTTCATTAAAGATCACAATATGTTCCTCTAATAGGTTTCCCATTAAAATCCAATGGGTTCCCATCAAAATGAGTTATGTCCCAGGAAAAAAAATCCACTAAAATATATTTTAATTAAAGTGAATTAAATATTGCATATGTCTGTTTCTGCCAACAGGTTGCACTTGAGACCAATGCTAGTTGCAAATGAAGGGGAGAAGTGACAAGTGCAGGAAGTGCAGGGACAAAGGGCTCAGTGATGGGGTAAAGAACTTTGGAATCAGATAGTGTCCCTGCCACTTCTGACAGGGTGACTTTGGGCAAACCACCCAATCTCTTTGAGTTTTACTTTCCCCATTTCAAAAATGGTGATTATAATCTGATTAGAACCCTCAGCTTGCAAGTTATTTTTGCTAAGATTAGAATGTATATATCACATATATAGAAAGTTTCACACATAAAAGGTACTGAAGAGATGTCATAATTGCTATATAATATTATAAATAAATATTGTATTAGTCAGCTATGCTGTGTGACAAACAACTCCCTTCAATCTCAATGCCTCACAGTAACAAAATTCTTCTCACCAGGACTGCAGGTTAGCTATGCCCCTCATGTCTTGTTCTCAAACCCAGGATGATGTCACAGCTCCTCTCTGGGGCCTGTCATTCTCACAGCAGAGAGCAGAAGTGTGAGAGAACATGCTGAAACAGCAACCGTGCCCAAAGCCTATACCAGGCATGTGGAGGTCAGGCCACTCACTTTCCAGCCCATACTGCCACCCACCCCAAGGTGCAAGGAATTGTACTCCTGCCTAGCAGGAGGCAGGGCAAGGGTGGGGCTGAATAGTCCTCTTACAGGAAAGAGAATGAGTAATGGTCAACAATAAAACCACACACCCCAATCTTATCATTAAGTATTACGGCAGTGTTTTCCAAGTTTGCCTGATGATAAAGACTTTTGGCGGAAAATGAAAATATAGAGACTGAGTCCAATTTCAGAGCTACTGAGTCAGAGGAGGGTCTGGAAAAGCTGTTTTTAAAACAGGTGTCTCAGATCATGTTTATCACTGGAACATTTGAGAAACACCATTCCGTAGAATGGTACATAAAGGTTGTGATGGGAAAATATAATGAATGCTTACATTTAAAATTTTTCTCATGGTAAAAGGCAGATTGCCATTAGTCCTCCTCAAAATACAGTACTCCCCTCAATTTGAACATACTTATCCCATTGTTCTTGTTACTTTCCGAAGCAGTTCTGAAGGTCCTCTTTCATGAGTGTCTTTACTTGCACTGTCATGGCTGCCTTCACATCCTGAACTGATTCAAAACGTCTAGCTTTCGTGGTCATTTTTACTTTGGATAAGAACCAGAAGTCACACAGTGCCAAACCTGGTAAATAAGATGGATGAAGGCACACTGTAATATTTTTTTTAGGAGGCTGCCTTTCTGTTGGGCACTCAGCAGCAACATTCACTGTATTTTTTTTTTAATCACATCTTGTAAAAACACTCATAAGTATCTTCCACAACTACTTTAGAAAGTGGCAAGAATGATGGGGTAAGTGTATTCAAAACCATGGGAGAACTGTATTTTGAGAGAGATTAAGGGCAATGTGTCTTTTACTGTAATACATTTTTTAAAAATAAATCGCAATGTTCACTATATAGCTGATCAGAACTCTTAGATAAGATACGGGCTTTGAAACAGAGTCGAGATTGCAAGCTGCCCGCCCCCCCCGGGTATTAACAGCGTAATCATGGGACAGTTTCTTAATCTCTCTGAATCTGTTTCTTGGTTTGTAAAATAATGTAATGCTTGCAAATCACCTGGTACAGGCAAGCCTTCAGTAAACATTAGCTCCTGATTTCTACTTCGTTTATGTTTTTAGTGTCGTTTTAGGCTTCATGCGAAGGTCCAGAAATTTCCAACCTACTCCCTGCACCACATCGCCAGCCTTCTCCATTGTCAGGGCTCCCCATGGGAGTGGAATATTTGCCACAACCGATGAACCTGAATCAACACACCCTTATCACTCGAAGCTCATAGTTTACCTTACCCTTACAGTTCATTCGTGGCGTTGGCTCCGTCAAATGTACGATGCCGTGTGTCCACCACCACAGCGTCATAAGGAGTAGTTCCATTGCTCTGAGGTCCCCTGAGCTCTGCCTGTTCATCCCCCTTCCCAGTAGTTCTTCCTATTTGAAAAATAGCAGTAACAATAATAATGATGATAATGAATGTAAAGTGGCCAGCTCAGTGCATTACAATGAGTAGTAAGCTCTAAGAATAATAGCTCTAAGTCATGTGCATGATAACAATAATAATAATAATATAGTTAGACACCCAGCACTGCAAACAGCATTTAAAAATAAAACACAAAATGTACATACAGAATAATAATAGACATGTAAGAATCAAAGGGAAGAACCAACTATAACAACAAAAGAAGCTGGTGTGTACCCACCCTTCACGATGGTGTACCCCTCAGCCTCCCAGTGGAGGTACTTAGTGTGGTCAAACAGTTCTCTGGTGTTTGTTGAAACAAGGTCTCGCTATAGAGTTCTGGCTGGCCTTGAACTCACTGTGTAGCCCAGAGTAGCCTTGAACTTACAGTAATCTTCCTGCCTCAGCCTTCCCTAGTGCTGGTGTTACAGGTGTGCCCCACCACACTCAGCTAATTCTCTAGTCTTGACATGCACTTTCCCCTCTTGGCTTTCCTCACTCTTCTGATTTTCTATGCTTCTGGCTCCTTCTCCATTTTTCCCTTGACTCTTCTTGACTGACCTCCAAAGGCTTGCCTGCAGAGGCTCAGCGCGGAGACCTCTCCTGCTTTCTGCTCCCCACTGTTCTTAAGCCGCCTCACCCGATTTCCCAGTTGTGGGTACCATCTATTAAACACCGTTGCATGGTTCTTGAGTTGCAAGTGGTGCTGAGAAAATAAGTACCTTTGTCAGGGCCACCTCTGGGGACAGGGGACCCACACAGCCTGACATGTGGCTTCATGCTTTTTTGTCACCATCTTGAAATTTGTAATCAGGT
>RJWT010039022.1:0-12749 GCA_004365215.1 Cuniculus paca | reverse complement strand
CCTGGGCAGGTGTAGCACTCACACCGCCAATCCCAGCACTAGACAAGGAACCAATCACAAACACTAGATTCAGCTGCCTCCATGATTGCATGAGGCTTGGGGGGCCACCTAGACACAAACCATAACAATCAGTATATGCAAATAAGACTCGATTTGTCTGTTGCAGCAATTGTTCTACGTTCAAGGAGAGGTGCCTAGGTCATCTTTTACAGAAGGAATCACTTTGGAGTAAAGCTCCACACTATTTCTGCAGTTTATAGTAGTTGTAGGATTTTCTTGAGGCTACTGCTGCTTGCCTGGTTCATTGTTTCTCCTGGAAGCTCCTACCCTGGGGGTTACCTTGAGTCTACAGGTTTTCCTCCCTAGCAGCTGAGATGAGCTTCCAGATTGCTTTGTTCTTTTCTCTGCATTGTAGTCAGTTTCTCTAACTTCTCTGTAGCTTCTAATCTCCCTATCAATTTCTTCCAATTCCAGGAGACCTGCTTCTTTTTATCCCCCCCATCAATTTGTTATTTTCCAAGTATCTAGATTCTGGGTCTCAGAGAGGCTGAATTTTTCTATTGATCATTACTTTGCCATGTTGATAATGGCAATGGTGTGGTGTCTCCTAACAGTCCTATATTTTCATCAGTGGGACTTTTGGAAGACAGTTGGATTATGGGTATACTATATTCATTAGAAGATTAATCCACTGATGAGTTCATAGGTGAATGTGCTATTAGGAGATGGAACCTGTATGGAAAAGATGGGTCACTGGGGAGTAACCTGGAAGAATATACTCTAATCCCAGACACTTCTCTTCTCTCTCTCCTCCTGGTACCATGGAAAAGATGAGTCACTGGGGGAGTGACCTGGAAGAGTTCTCTTCCATGGTCTTCTGCCACACTATTTCTGCCTTGGAAACAATAAACTAGGGACTGAATCCTTTAAAAACTATGAACCAAAATAAACCTGTGCTCCTTTAAGTAGCAGGTGTCAAGAGTTTTGTCCTGGAAATACTTAGAGGAGTACTGTGACTGCACCTGATCACGTAGCTCAGAGATCTTTGGAACTGATTTGTGGGAGGAGTTTGTAAAGTTTGGGGATTCAGGCTAGACGAACCCTAGAATGCTGTGAACAGTATTCAGTGAACAATAATGGTTAAAGATGAGAAAACCAGAATGCTAACAGGAATGCAGATAGTAAAGGCTAGGCTCATGAGATTTCAGTTGGGAACGAAGACAGTACTGGGAACTGAAGTAGAGGCAATGCATTTTTCATTCTGGCAGAAAATTTTTCTACATTATGTCCGTGTCCTATGACTTTCTGTGAGGCTGAATATAAAGGTGGTGGACTAATTAGTCTAGTGGAGAAAATATCAAGGTTACCTAACATTCAGGCTCTGGCATGGCTACTGTAACTATTAAGGCCATGGGGCGGTGTTTTGCATAATAAGATGAATATCTTTTGGGGAGCAGGAGCAGAATATTATAGTTAGATCTGAAATGTTCCCTAAAGTCATAAGTGTTTGAAGATGGTGACTGGCTCATGGGGCACTGTACTTCTCAGTGAATTAATCCATTGATGAATTTATAGCTGAAAGTGCTATTAGGAGGTGAGCTCTGGTTTAGAGAATCATGTCATTAAGGGTGTGACTTGGTAAGGTATATTCTTATACCCAGTTCCTCTTTTCTCTCTCTGCTTCTTGGCTTTCATGGAGTGAGCTTTTCTCTGCGTTGCCCTTTTGCTGTGCCATTTCTGCCTTGGAGATAATCAACTATGAACTGAGTCCTCTGTAAACTGTGAGCCTAAATAAACCTCTCCTAAATTGTCAGATATTTTGTCCCAGCAATGGGAAAGTGACTAATACATATAGTTAAAACATAGTTTATTTGATCATTAATCTGTAGGGCTTTTTTTCCCCTTGTTTTTTTGTGTTACTATAAACAAGCTCCTAATAAACACCCCATGACTACTTTAAAATTTTTTGCATAGTCATGATTATTTCCTTAGCATAAATCTCTAGGGGGGCATTTTGTAAAATTCTACAGCTTCTCATTTAACAAATATCTTTGGACTGCATGATTTTATGATTGATTTTTGTTTTCTGTTTTGTGGAAACATCTTTTGAACAGAAATCTTGAAAGCTGTTATGGTTGGATGTTGCATGTGCCCCCAGTTTTACGTTTTGGAAGCTTGGTTCTCAGTGTGACGGTAGGAGCTGAAAGGACCTTTGAGAGGCGAGGCCTCATGGGAGGGCCTTAGGTGATGGGGGCTACCTTGGAAGGGATTAACCTGTTTCCCACTACCCTCGAAATACAGTGCTTTCAGTTGCTCACTCTGCTAAGCCTCTCAGATGATACTAACCTTACATCCAAAGTGTGCCACAAAATACCTTGCTTTTATTATGATTGCCACATCATTCCAGTATGTCAACAGTCTTTGAAAATAAAAGACAACACTGTATTTATAGCCCTCTGTTTTTAGTAGTGGTGATTCCATTTACAGAATATAGTAATCTCGAATGCTGAAAATTAAATGAATGCTGGCAGTGATCCACACCTTTTTTCCTAACTATGGAATTAAGGTAGTTCACATGGGACCCCTTGGGACTTCTGGGAGAGGGTAGTTATAAAAACCTGAGCCTGCCTCACTAGTCTCTCTGGCTTCCTGGTTCAAGATTGTTCTTTTCCATATACACTTCTGTCAAGCTGTTGGGACTGCAGCCTCCACAACTGTGAGCTAAATGCACCTCTTTTCTTCAGCAGTAACTTGCCTCAAATATTTCATTATAGTGGCCAAAAGATGACCAGTACAAGACCTATTTTTGTGTTCTCCAAATTACCATTCCTGAAAATACATCCTCTGCTAAAGGCGAATGACTTTAGGTCTTGCTCCCTTTGCAATCCTTCTCCTTATGGTAACTCGCACGTGGAGGCACAGCCAGCCTGGGAGAAGGTACGTGGCAGAGTGTGTGTCACCAGGGGTCAGACTGGGCAGGCCAGGGAGAGATTCCTGATCTGAAACAAAGCCAAGGGATTGTGCAGGGACGTTCGGAACATTCAGATAAATGCTAAACCGCAACAACCGTGACAGGAAAACAGCCCACCACAAATAAAACTCTAAAACCCCAGATGACTGTTCATGCCTTAATAAGAAATTGCTCAGCAAACAGTTCAAAAGACCTGGTTCAAAAGCTTTCTCCACATGCAGAGGAGCCTGAAAGGCCATGGATATGAGAAAAGCCTCAGGCCGCGGATGATTCCAAACAGGCCTCACAGGGCCCAGCCTCTAGGAAGCTGTTCTCCTAAGTGCAGAGGCAGGTGGGATAAGCAGGAGAAGCAGTGAACCGTAGAGTTCCCTGTGTATCCGGAGTACTTGGTTTCTAGTTTTAATTATGCTTTTCATCATGTCACCAAATTATGTTGGAATGCAGAGAGGTTCACACAAATGCATGAGCGAAGCAGGTCATAACTACAGCGACAAAAGGCACAGGTATACCGGGATGCCGGCATGTCAAATAGTTCAGTTTCCTTCTGGCGCAAACACATGAAGCTTTAGTCAGCTTCTTTTGACCACAATAGAAAATATTACCAGTGGAGGTGACCACAATGGTATTTTAAAACATCCTGGTGGGTTGAGGGGGTCAAAACAAAATAAAATTCCTCCCCACACATATAGGCACGCCCAGCCTATATTCTGCCTCCCACACAAAACGGTTTTTCTTTTGTTTAACATTCTTTTTTTTTTTAAATAATGTTTGAAATAGTGAAAAAGTCATGAATTTGGAAGTGAGTAGGTCTATTTGAAAATCTATATTTAGTACTGCCACTGGCTTGTAAAAACTTGTTTTTATTTTGATTGTTGTGGGTTTGCACCCTCGAAGTTTCATTTTGACTTTCAGGGTTAAACGAGTTTCAAAATGAAACTCATCCAATTGTCAAAATTTCCCCCAAGTTTTAAGTAAAAAATAGAAGTCTTTCTTATTTTACAGGTTTTGGCTGTTACTATTTATCCAGAATTTTTCTCTTCTCCTTCTAGTAACCTAATCGCTCCCACCCACTGTGTGTTTAATCCCTTTCTCTCTTTTCCTTAGTGCCTTGGGAAACGGTAAGCAGAGTTCTTCAACTATGAGTCAGAAGAACTGACTTTATATTCCTGCTCTTGTGTGGTGAGGCTAACTTGATCAGATCTCTGCCTCAGTTTCCCCATCAGAGCAAGGGGATACAAACGAATATGTCATGTTTTTATTTTTGTTTTATGGTACTTTGAATTGTACCCACAACCTTTCACATGCTAGGCAAGCATCCTACTACTAAGTTATATCCCCAGTTCTTTTTATTTTTTATTTTGAGACAGGATCTCACTAACTTGCCCAGGCTGGCCTTGAACTTGCAATCCTCCTGCCTCAGGCTCCTGAGTAGCTAGGATTACAGGCATGCTCAAGTACCATGACCAGAAAACCACACTGAACTTGAGTACCAATTAAGGAACAATATCCTTCTTAAGTACAAATTGTCATTATGTGGACAGAGTCATAACCCAAGTACCTTCTATCAGTATTGGAAACCTCAGAACTGGACACCAGAAACTACAGATTGGATTCCTGCTGTCCTAGAAAGCGGCAGCCTCACACTGGTAGGTATTACGATTATCAAAGAATGAATTATTAAACCAATCTGTGAAGGGGTAATAAGGTGAGTCAGCTTATGTATATACCCTCTTTTGTCACATTTCGTTGGTATTACTTTTTAAATACCTATTAAACTTAGCAAGATGTGCAATAAACTACAGTTACTCAGCTTATACTCATTCCATATTGCTGCTATAACAAACTGCCATAACTTTAGTGGCTTTAAGCACAACACAAACTCATTACTCTACAGTCATGGAAGTCAGCATTGCAAGGTCGGTTTTACTGGACTGACACAAGGTCTCAGTAGGGTTGTGTTCCTTCTGGGGGTTTCAGGAGACAGTTTTATTGCCTTTTCCGATTTTCTAAAGGGTGCCTGTGTTCTTTGGCTTGTAGCTTACAGTACTCTAACCCATGTACCTGCCAGCCTCTCATGAGAACCTCTGTGACTGCACTGAGCCACCAACATAATCCAGGATAATCTCTCCATCTCAAGATCTTTAGCCTAGTCACATTTGCAAAATCTCTTTAACCATATTCATCCACATAGTCACAGTCCCAAGAATTAGGATGGAGACATCTTTGGAGAGCTCATTATTAGTTTATGATAAGTGATAAAAACAAGGACCAATCTATCTTGCTCACTGTTGATCACAGTACTTAGTGCACACGTAATTCATAGTAGAGATTTGATTAATACATACAGAACAAATGGAAGAAACAGATAATCCGTATCTTGGCAACTCAGTTAACTAGATGTTTGTTGAGTACCTCCTGTCAGCCAGACTCAGAGATTCTGAGTTTTCCTGGAACACAGCCTGATGGGCAGACAGCAGAGGAGAAAACTGAAACAAGTAAAACTAAACTTGAACATCTAGGAGATAAGAATAATTTTGTTCGCATTCTCGAAATTTCTTTCTCTTAATTGTTGGCGGCTGCCTTCTCTGAGAGGTTTTTGAACACATCCCCTTGACACTTGTGATGAATTATATTTAGGTTGATTTGTTTCTAGTCTACCTGCTCCAGGAACCCTTCTGATGTGCTAAAGGTTTCTAATGAGAATCATTAAAGAAATCAGTGATTAAGTTTCTGCAGAATCTGCCCATCCTCACCCAACTCCTGGAAAGCTCAGTGGGTTGGAAGGAGGTCAGAACTGCAGTCTGAAAACACAGAATAGGCTAAATGGATTTCCTGAGCAACTCTGGAAGCCTGAATGTGGTAACTCACTGGTTTTCTGTATAAACAGGTTTCAGATTTCGAATAGCACTGGTCTTTCAGAACACAACTGTTAGCAAGTTATACGTGCTGGCTTGTGCACATCATCTGGTAACTAGATCTCCATGACTCAAGTCAGGATAACTCAGGTGAGTTACTGAACATGTTTGGTTTAAGCTCCTTCTGCACCTGGTCTTCCGGGTTTCAGAAGGGTTGTGTGGATGCAGGCTTCTAAGGAGCCAGATGCCGTCTCCTGCCTACTCCAGCTCTGCGGTGTTTTGTCGTTATTTTCTCTTTCTCTTCTTTCTTTCTTTCTTTCTTTCTTTCTTTCTTTCTTTCTTTCTTTCTTTCTTTCTTTCTCTCTCTCTTTCTTTCTCTTTCTTTCTCTCTTCCTTTCTTTCTTTCTCTCTTTCTTTCTCTCTCTCTTTCTTTCCTTTCTTCTTTTTCTTTCACTTTCTTCTCTCTCTCCATTCTTCACCTGAGTCCCTTTTGTCTGATGAATGTCAGCTTCAGGAGGAGTTGAGTGACAGCCTGAGAGGAGAGAGCTCCAGATTCTGCAGCAACAATGAGGATAGGTCCTGTCTACACAAAAGTCACTTAGAGGCAGGGTCTGTCTGACACTTGGAACAGGAAACATATACATACCTGTGTTTGAATTGTTGATGGAGCCTCCCAGAGCTTGAAGGCTTGTGCTCTATTGTTAAACCATGAACACATTTGATTCAAGTGCAACCTTAAAGGCTTTTCCTCTACAACACCTTGTGTTCGATTAACTGATACTCTCCTGAGCATGAAGGCCTCTGTGCTCTGCCGTTTGAGTGGTGGATGTCAGAAAAAAATATAGAGTGCTAATCCCACACACCTGTTTTTGATTCTGCCCACCTGGATTGGAGAGGCTTGTTCGCTGTGAATATTTCTGGACAATTTTTAAAACCTGCATCTTTTCATGGTCACACATCTCTGCTGTCAGCACCTGAGTACACACACACACACACACACACACACACACACACACACACGGTATCTGACAATTTGTGTTCTCAAAAGGAAAATTCATTGCATGTGAGCTGTGATAACCACTAGGTGGCAGTATATAAAACACACCTAAGTGTGCTCCGTGAAGGAAATTAGAGGACTGTCCAAAGTCAAGGTTCTCAGATTTTGCTCTGTAAAATTTAAAAAACAAAAGGGCACCATTTAGTTACCAAGTTTATATTTTTATTATGTCATTATGATAAATACAAATTCTTACTCCCTGGGAGAACTATTTTAGCTATAAAGAAATAGGAAACAGAATCTCAAAGTAAAAGATTGTCTTCCAAACCCCATAAATGTAACTTTATGAAAAACTCACCACACTGACCTTTTGTACTTACTTTGTTATGGACCAGTAAAAGAACTATCATGAACAAGCACTTGGGGGAAATGCCCAGAGGGAGTCAAGGCACTTTGCAATTCCAGGGTGTGCTCATGTGTGAAATTAACATCCCTGGGCTTGCCTTCTTATCTTCAAAATGATTCTAAGACCTAGCTAAGTAGGGTTCAATTCAGAGTCACAGCAGAAGCAGGGACTGGCATGAGACGAAATCTGGATCTGATGAAATCAGGGCGATGGAGATGAGTTCACAGGAGTGTCTAATATGTTGTTGGTGGTGTTGAGCTCCAACCACCTCTTCATCTGGACCACAGTGGCTTTCCTGTTGGTCAGGATAGAAACTGACCACTGCTGAGCTCCTTAGCCCAAAGGATGGGTCCAGCTAGGTGTGTCTCTGCTGATCCAGGCTCAGGAATTTCACACATGTTCCAGCCTGGGGATCCTGGAGCTCCCCAAGTCTCCATCTTGGCATCTTCGTCTACCTCACCAAAGAACCCTGCACTAGAACATGGAACATCCTTCTTCTTTGACAGAAGTGGGTAGGGTGAGACACCACACACTGTTAAAGAACATGCTAAACACTAATATAGGGAGAGAAATTACAGCTTTCAATCAGAGAGGTCTGGGTTCAAATTCTGGGGCTTGGGCAGATTCTCTTCACCTCTCTGTTCCTCAGCCTCCCCTTCAAAAACTGGGATGCTCACGACCTCTGCCTCTTATAGTCATTGTGAGAATAAATCAGTTCCTATATATGCAATGTGTAACAGAGCACTTAGTGTGTGTTTAATAATAGCATCAGTTAATAGTAACAATATGACTTTGGTTGGGGGTACTTTTTTCTAGAGGCAGGCAGGAAGGGTCATCCCAAAAGATGCTCTTTTGGGGAATTAGGATACCACACATCCTATTGGGGAAGAAATTTGCTCCCACTAAATCCGCACATCAATCTTTGATTTTCTTTCCCTAGCATGCAAAGTGCAGCTGGTCACGAGGCGGCAGTGAAGGACGTGTTTGTGGCTGGAGGACTGGGTTCTGCAGAACAGTTTCTCCTGGATTCGGCAGGCCCTGCTTGCCCACAGGGATGCAGCTGACTTGGCATTTAAAGAGCGGCGAGTCCAGTTAAGCTTTTCCCTAGTGCTTCCATAGCCCGGATCTCCCTAGAGAGGTTATGAAACTTCTGGTGAAGAGGTTGGAGGGTGCAGAGGAAACTCCCGGCAGCCAAGCACACCGGGCAGACGACGTTTTTTGCGGGGGACCTCGGAAGGCTGTGATTTTACTGCCACCTAGTGGTAACAACAAGCAAAGCTCAATCTGGAGAGTCTCCTGGACCGCTCTTAGACTGCCATGTGTTTATCAACAGAAAACATCGTCACGAAAAATGACATAAGATAAACGTCTTAGTGACATTTCTTAATTTAATTTCATCATTCCCCAAAGCACTGGAAAGTCTGTGAAAATCCAGATCGATTTAAGGGCGCCAGGCAAGGAGACTAAATGTTCATCTGGGTCTCTCATTCATAGCATAACTAGAAAAACGATTAAAACTCCTGCTTTCTCTCGGAACAAACGGAAGTTAACAGCATCAAGGATGTGCATATGTGACTCAGGGGTACAGCACTTAGCTAGCACAAACAACGCCCGAGCTTCAACTCTCAGCACCTCAAAAGCAAACAAAAGAAAAAATAGATTTTGTGCTTCCGAAGTTGAAGTCCGCACCGGAAGTCGCTTTTTATCTCCTAACATCCTGCACCTTTAGCCCAGAATTCTGACTTCCAAGCCTATGCTGTTTGCCTTTCTTTTTAATTAAACTATCACTTAAAAATTCAATTCTTCATTTAATTTCTGAATTTCAGGAAAATACTCCTTATCCTTGGAACAGGACCTTAGCGTTGTTCTCCGAGTGCCTTCCTCCTCCACGCGGCAGCAGCAAACCCAGAGTTCAAAACCACTCCAGCTCCTGAGGGTGTATTGAAATGATAGTTTCAAAACCCTTCCTAAATTCCTAAATAGAGGTATACTTTCAGCAACATTTTAAACTTACCAAGTGTTATGTGTGCTCACAAGGGAATATTTACCACATAGATTTATAAAAATGTACATTATAAAACAACAGTTTATAAACATCTAAATCTATTTGTAAAAGCCCCTGTAATCTTTAACACAGGCAGCGGATTCTGACATCTCCTGGACTGCACTCTCCCGAGTGTCAGACCACATCTGCACACGGCTCGTTTCTCTGCAGCCCTGGTTCAGTGCTATATGTGCTCATTGAGCTGAAGGATTTTACTGGCGAGGAGTTCAGTGTGCCCATGGCTGGGTCTATAGAAGGTTATTTCCAAGGAGAGCTGTGACGTATTCCCACATAACTTGTACCGACCAGAAGTTGCAGGATTGCACCAAGTCTTCACTGGGAGGAAAGAGCAAGAATGCTGGGAGTTTCTGCAAGCTTTGAAGACCTCTGAGATGAGGTGCTGCCCATCTCGGGGTGTTTTAGCAGATGTCCACGCTGCACCAGCAATAGACAATGGGAATTGGCTGCGTATGGCAGGTAACTGGGCATCCTTGTTCTTATTGCAATTGAAAATAGAAGAAGATTCCATTCATACCTGTTACACGTGATTATTTAAATTTAGAGTGACTAGAATTAAATACAAATTTTAACATTTGACTGAGTGTGGTGGTACACACCTACAATCCCAGCACTCTGAGGCGCTGAGGCAGGAGAGTTGCAAGTTCTAATGCAGCCTGCACAATTTAGCAAAAATAAAAAATGCATGTCTTTGAATAAAAAAAATTTTCAAAGGCTAGAGATGTAGCTTAGTGCAAAGAGTCTAGTTTCAATTTCCAGTACTGAAAAAAAAAGTTTTTCTGTTCCTCAGTTGCACGATACATATTGGGCCTAGTAATCATGTATGGCTGGTAGCTACCTTACTTGACCGCAGAAATAGAAGTTTCTATCATAATCGCAGGAGTTTCTGTGAATGCTGACAGACCAAAGCACTCATTTCAAACCAAGGAAGAGTTAAAATACTTCACTCAAGACTCATGGGAGAACTATGAATGAAATACAGCTTTCTACACTGAGGATCTACTCTTCATTGCTAGTACACATCAGCATAGCTTATTAGACAAGGCAGTGTGGAGAGCCAGGAAGGGTGAGTCCTGGGAGAAAAGATAAGTCACAGATGACCCACAGCATACATCAGGCAGCCCAGACAGGCTGTGTGTTTCATCCATGCCTGTATTCCCGGGACCTGCACTAGAGCAGAAATGTATGCCAGTGGAAATGATGAGAGCCCACAGTAGCTCAAGTGATGAGTGACAAGGAACAGAACTGTTGGGGAAGACTAACAAACTCTGACTAAGATGTTCGATGAGGAGTACAGTGTCCCTTTTCATTCTGCCTCGCCCTAGTCCTCAAGTTTGTGCTGTTCTTCATGGAGTGTTCGACACCATTCTGGTGGCGTTAACCTTTGCCTTAGTTCCTTCCCATTGTATGAGACCTGATAAGATTGTTAACCCACTGTGAAATCAGAGACGACATATGGGCTGAAAGATGTGTTTCAAGTGTAAGACAGAAACTGAGAAGATTTCATTCCAATCTCCAGGACTCTGTGATCCTGGGCACTTACTTAACGTTAGCACCCTTGTAGGTGAAACGGGACTACAGTAAGAACTCCTAGTCAGAATTGTTGCTAGGATTCAAGCAAAGCAATATTTGAGTCATATGCAAAGCGGAGAACTCTGGACAGGTGTTGGTTCTCCTCTTGATTATTGTCTCCTCCTTTGGTGCCTCTTCCATAGCAGTTACAATGATGAATGCTGGCTGGTCACCATACTTGAGACACACCAGATGTGTCCTCCCCACTGCACACACACACAGGTTTGATGTGCTTAAATAATTGACGGATCCACTAATATCCCCGTTTGAAGATGTAGTCACAGTTTTGTGAGCCAGCAAAGAATAGTTTAATGGTTCAATTAGCTCCTCGAGGAGATACGTGGTGCTTGAGATATGCCAAATAAGCAGCATGCAACCTCTGCAGGGAGAGAAGTCAGCCGACTGCTTGTGAAGACATAGCTTCCTGCAGAGCCAGATGTAGTTCGCATTTTCCTCTTGCTTGTTCCCAATAGCAGTGCTCAGGGGGGATAAACTTTACTTAACCTAATTAATTTTAATCACAGCTTTCAAATCTCATACTGTGAAAAGAATTACAAATTGGAATACATTAATAGAAGCCATAGTTTATGCTGCAAGCTAATCATGAAATGTGCATTTACATTTTCTGCATGAGTTTGCAATTACCATTAAAACAAAATTCTGCTATGTCCTTTTAAATTACCAAAATGCGAAGAGCAGATTGAGCCAGGCCCATTTTTGTGCTAAACTACTAGATGAGCATCTAAATTTCCAAGAATTAGATGGCTTCCTCCATTTGAGTTGCAGTGAGGAATGATATTCAATCATCTGCTTCAGGCAACTTCTGTTTATAAATAATAATATTTTAAACTTATAGTGCAAATGTCTCACCTGCTTTAACAAGTAGTCCTTTGAGTTTAGTACAGAGGAGAAATGTCATGTAGAAAGATTACCCGTATGCATACATAAATACAGTAAATATAATATATATGTGATTTTGCTTTTTACTGCCATCTAGATCTTTGCTTTATAGATGTATGTAAGTAAATGCCAGCTGCTTCCTCAAAGGATCTGAGGCAGTTTAGAAGAAATGCAGAGGGCATGATAATAAAAATTTAATAAAAAATTAGTTCTCAAATTGGAATAGACTGGCCAGACACCTGCAGAGTAATATCAGAGCTTTGGTGTGTACAGGACTTAGCAGGTGTTTTTCCTTCTCTCATACTCATCATCTTGCTTGGCCTCGCAGTGATGGAACCAAGGAGGGTAGCATAGGTGTGACTGGCTCCAGACTCCAGGCAAAGATCCTGAGAGTTTTATGAGGAATAGAATGGGTATTTCATGTCCTGCCTGAGGCTCTTTCTGTAGGGAAGCACATGGTCAGTGTTCAGAGCCATGACTTGGAGGCCTGCTTGTGCACTTTCCCAAGCTCCTGTGTCTTCCTGCCCTTTAGTATTGTTCTTTACCCCTGCCACTGAGACAACTGGTCCATTTTTTGAGGAAGCACCAGCCCCACCCCACAATTTCTACCTCTTTCCTACCCTCCTCCACCTTTCAGTTCTAGGTCTGTGGACCCAGTCATGTACTAAGCAGCTCTCTGCTGGCCCTCGAGGGAATGGACTCTTTCTGGGTGGACCTCAGGTGCTGGCAGGGACTAAACACAAGCCTCCTCCAGCAGCCTCCACAGTTTGCCCTCTGAGTTGAAAGTGTTGAGTCTCCTATGGTCTCTGAGAGTGAGATGAATTGTGTGCATTAGGCTCGATCCTCAAAGTGCGGTCCTGGGGCAGCAGGATTCATATCACCTTAAAGCTTGTTAGGCATGAAGAATCTTGGGTCACTGAGTCAGAGTCTGCATTTTAACAAGACTGCCAGTGACACCTACGGACATCAAAGCTTGAGAAGCCCAG
>RJWT010039021.1:0-12746 GCA_004365215.1 Cuniculus paca | reverse complement strand
AGGCTGCTGCCAGAGGAGCTAATGACTAAGTCACTCTCTTTTCAGCCTCTGGCAAGACTGGGAATTCACTTGAAGATGGGGGCAGCAAAGGCCCAGCCATCCTGAACCAATCAGGAAACCACAATAAAGTGCTGACCAGGGAGTCAGTCGCTCACCCTCAAAGCCCAGCGCTGAGCTCAGCTTGGAGGTGACAGCCAGACTGGGGATGCTCTGGTTTGCTCCTACAGAACCACATCAGAGGCAGAGACTCAGGATAAAAAACTGGCTCGGCGGCCTTGAGGGTAGAGGTGGAACCCAGGGTCAACAGGGAAGACAAACTCACTGTGTTTCTGAGCCAGGAAAGACCAGAGAAGAGCATAGATACACTAGACATGAGTTAAAGCAGGCAAAACCAGGTAAGGCAGATTATAAGTAATAATAATAAATAATATCTAGCACCTACCGAGACCTTACTATGTGTCAGGTTTATCCAAACACTTACAAAGTACTACCTCATTCATTCCTTTCAGTGATCCCTTGAGTTAGGTTCTATTATTGTTCCTATGTTCAAAGGAGGAAGCTGAGTTATAGAGAGACTTACTTGCTAGGGATCTGATTTTGCCCTATTGATTCTCTCTTACCTGGGCAACTGCAATTCCTTTCATTAGTCATCCTGCTTCTACATGCTTTTCTAAGATGGTCACCATCAGATTTTATTTCACTCCTATACTGAGAGCTCAGAATAGGATAGAAGATAAAGCAATTATGGCCTTTTCCTGGTTAAGTCCAATGGCCACCCACTAATATCTTTAGCCACCCACTTCGACATTTTCTTGTGTTTGTCTTGGCTTTGCAGTATTTATGAGAATTTATGCTGCAGTAGTCAGTTCGTATTTTCTAATCATCTTTCACACTCATGTCTCCACTGGATCTGCTTTTACCTAGAATGTGCTTCCCCCATTCTTTTGAATCTTGCCTGTCCTCCAAATATCTTCTACCATTTCCAATGTTGCCCTGCTTCATTAAACTTTCCATTAGTTTTCCAAACATGTTTTTTTCTTCCTTCTCTAAACTAAGGGGATAAGCAACAAGAGTTCTATCTCTTACTTCCTTGTATGGTTTGTTTCTTTATGACTGCATGGAAGTGGCCATATCTTATTCCTCTCTTAGTTTCACTCACATATCATGACAGTGTGATTAAAATAGTTTATGGATTATGGAAGCAATTTGGTAAAGAGAACGTGGCAGCAGTTTCAAAGACATCTCAACAATTCCCAAGTAGGGTTCACACCCTTCTGTAAATCCCTTCCCCCTGAGTGTGGGCAGAACCCCAGGCTTGCTCCTAATTGATAAAATTAGCAACATTGATGGGTTGTCTCTTCCTTGATGGGGTTTCATGAGATTGTGAACTGCATCTTGTTAGACTCTCTCACCAATTACGAAACATGAAACTATATTGAAGCTCTATGGAGATGAACTGAGTTGAGGCTACAATCAGTAAGAACCTTGGACTCTCAGTTGACTTTACAGTGCTTGTGGAATAAAATTGTGCCACTGATCACACAAGGCAGGAAGCAGAACCTTTCACAGTCCACCCTTGAGATGAGTCTTCAACCCTTGATGAAAGTTTTGATTGTATTGAGACACCCTAAACCAGGAGATCTGTCTAAACTGTATCCAGTTCCCGACCAACAGAAATTATGAGGTGATAAATTGTGCTGTTTTGACCCATTAGGTTCATAGTGATTTATAATGAAATGGTAGAGCTGGGGGACATAGCTCAGAGACACAGCGCCTGCCTGGCAAGCTCAAAGTTCTGAGCTCGATTTCCAGTACAAAATAAAAAAAAGTAAGCAATAGTAGATAGATACTATAATGGTTGAGCAGACAGAGTCCTTTTGAAAGAAATAGAATTGATTGAAAAACAGAATTTAAAAAAAGCAAGAAAGTAAGTGGTAGCATTCCAGATAAGAGAGATGGATGAGAAATGGCTGCATGGAAGGTTTATATAAATGTTCCAGACAGAGCTGGAGAAGTAAACAGGGAGCTGACTAGGAAGGAATTAAAGGAGATTGTCCTGCATCTTACAAAGTAAGGATAAAAGAAAAAACTGAGGATGAAAAGATATTATGAGACAGTGAGTGGAATGCACCTTTATTAAAATGAACAGGGAGTTAAAGAGGAAGATGCTACATTCATGCCAGAAAACCGATTTTTTTTTATGATTCTCATATTTTCTGCTGAAAGCAAGACAGGAAGAGGAATGAATATATATCAATATATATATACATATTATGTATATATATATTGATCGGGTCAGAGTAATTGGCATATCTGTCACCTGGGTCATGTACTATTTCTCCGTGCTGAAAATATTCAAAATCTTGTTACATAATTCGAAAGGTTTAATTAACTGTTCCAACCCTAGTTATCCTATTGTGCCTCAAAGTCACCATGTTACATGAATCATCTCACTTGGGCCTCAGGACCTCTTTATGAGTAGTTTTACTTCCATCCACATTTTACAGTTAAGGGGTAAAATGTTCAGCGAGATTAAGTTACTTGCTGATTTTCATCAGTTCAGCAACAGCAGAATTCGTAAATGAACCCAGGTCTTAGTATCATGATGTTATGCTAATGTTCTGGAAGATTTTTTAGCTAATGCCATGGGGGACAGGTATGCTTTGCTAGTGTTGTTTCACGACTCTGTATCAAAAGTACTTTGGGGACTGTTGTAGAAGACACGAAGGATCTAGCCTTAGGTAGAGGAAGTTGTCTACCCTGGAAGTTAGAAGTGGGCAGACACAGAATAAAAGCAGGCAGTTCGATCAAACAGCAGTCTTAAATCAAAAAGTTAAAGGGCCAGAATGGTTTAGGGCCTGCAGTGTTGGCATGAAAGTTTACCAGAAAGGATGCAAGGATTTTCTGAGAAAGAGTAATGGTATGTTCACCTGGTTCAAGAGGCCAGGGTAGGGAGAGCAAAATCCTAGAGTACTAACCGGCCCCCACGTGATACTATAAGAACCTCTAACTTGGCAACAGCTGTGCTTCTTTGACTTTTCCAATCTCAATGCATAACTTTGCTTAGCGCTTAATAGGTAGTTTATAAATGTACGCTGAATGAGTGAGTGGATGCAGGCATGATTATGTATGGTCTTTGACCGGTCTCTTTGTAATCTCTTAGGTAAACAAACGTTCTAAACACTATCAGAAATGAGACAGCACACACACATCTCAGAGCCTGAGGGCCGGGAGAGGTCCACAGTCCACATACACTCCCTCTCTTCTCCTGGCTGCACTCCCCTCTGGTTGCAAAGTAAACCAACCTCTTCTCCTCCTCCCACCTTGGGGAAGTGGGAGGCCAGCTCCAACGGCCTTGGCCCCAGTTTACTTGTATAATTAATGTGGGATTTTTTCCTCCTCTAGTAAAAAATGACCTTGTCAAACCAGAGACAACAAAATCTTGGTTACTGAGTGATTGTGGGCTCCCTGCTGGGATGGCATCCTGGGCCCTGCAAAGAGAAATCTAATAAAATCGGTGTCAGGGGCTCCCTGGGTGCCAGGTCCCCTGCCGCCTGACCCCATGATCCCAATTTATTAGCCCAGCCCAAGCAAGCAGACAAACCTCACTGGCTCCAGACAGGAGACTTCTAAGCAGGCGCTAATGTGGGGGCTGGGTCCAGGTTTCAGCAAAAATGACAAGGGAAATGACAAGAGGTGCCGGCCTGACCAGGGAGCTTGGGGAAGCCCTATTCAGAGGACATTGCTGCCTTGACAGGGCTGGTTTTAACTTGGTGGAGCAATGTGTTAGACTGGCCCATTGGGTACCTGGTCCCTCTCCCCCCTTTTTTTCTTTGCATTGTTATTAGCAGAGCCATGGACTGCATGCCTTGCATGAGCTGTGTTCTTGGGAGTCAGCAGGAGTCAGTAGAGAATAGCCAAAGTCTAATATTTCCATGGAGAGTTTCATTTTGTAAGTTGAGCACTAATTCATCTGTAAAGGAGTTTTAATGTACAGTCACTATTTACCTTCCCCTCTAACCCAAACTCTCTGTGATGGGAAGCACTGATTAACACTGTATCTGAGCCTCCTTGCCTCTTTTTAGCTGAATGGTCTGAGGCCATTCACTTAAGTTTTTCACCTGTAAAATGAGATAACAAAACTATTCTCATATGGTGAGGATTATAATTTGAAAAGAAACTCACCAAACCAATAATCTTTCTCTACATATACCAGAAAAAAATCAACTAGGAAAACAATAAGTAAGAGTCCATTCCAAATAGCAAAACTTAGGACTCCTTCTGAGGTAGAGGAATTAGCTTAACAAAGACTGTATAAAACTAATGAAGAAAATGTTAAAAATGCCATTAAATTATGTAAACTGTAGTCTGAAGACTTGGGGGAAGTCTACAGTTATAGGTGAGACGTCTTAATGTTTACAAAGATATCAATTATTTTCAAAGTGTATTATGGATTCAATACAAAGACAACCAAACTTCCAGCTAGATACATTTAAGCATCTAGAAATTAGAAAAAGGAATGAAACCTGTATATGGGAAGAGGAGTCCATAAATGATTGAGTTTTTGGCAAGAAAAGCAAAGTTAAGAGACAGTGCATCAAACGTTGAGATGTATTACAAAGTCAGAGAAGTGAAAGCAGTACAGCAGTGACCCTCAACACTGATAAATAGGCCAGTTTCACTAACTGAAGAGAAAACTCTCAGGCAGACACACTCATACCTGAGCAGATGAGACTTAATAAAAGTAACAACAGAAACAGGTAGACAAAGTTTTATCCTTCAGTTTTGTGTGCCGAGAAACCTGACACTGTGTAGATTACAATGGAAATCCATTTGCTATAAATAAGAAAGTCCAGGTGGATTAAAGACAAACATATAAATGGTTACACTTTACATTTAATCAAAGGAGGTACTATTAATGTTGTGTAGGAATATAGAGGTATTTCTTAAATGTGTCTCATAAAACATGAATCATTATGCCATCAAAATTAAGAACTCCTGAGCAGGGGATATAACTCAGTGGCACAGTGCCCGTGTGGTAAGCGCAAGTTTGTGAGTTCAATCCCAGTACCAAAAAAAAAAAAAAAAAAAAAAAAAACTCTTGATATTTAAGAACACTGAATACATGATTAATAGACATTGATAAATGGAGGAAAAATACTTGTAAGTTATTTGCAACTTTTAAAGCTGACAGAGAACTAATATCTACAATGTAGAAAACATTTCTAAAATTCATCAATAAATATTATAAAGGCAAAAGGTATGAGTAAGCAAGGCACAGAAGAGATATTCCTAATGACCAATACATATCTGAAGTGATGCTGAAACTCATTAGTGAACAGAGAACTAGGAATAAAATTCATGAGATATTACATCACCTGACAAAAATCACCTGGTTTTTTTTTCTTTTTTTTCTTTTGAAAAGAATACAACCAAACAAAACAAAACAGAGTAAAATCAATCAAAACAAAGCAATGAACATGGTACATGACTTTTAAACAGGGTAAAAAGCAATCGATAAGGCTACCATAATGCCTCTTGTTATCTGCAATATACCTGCCCATACAATCAAGGATAAGTATCATACTGACAAAACCAGAAATACTTGGGTAATTGAGGTGGGATTTGGGTAAACAAAAACTTTTGTTTCTATGAACAATAGTTAAGGATATAGATTAGTAAGGCCAATCAGGACAAAGGCCCAGATCTGCAGTATGGTCTAATGATTTTCCCATATATGTTATGAGGCAGAAATTCTACCCTAGTTTATATGTATATGTGATATAATATCTAGCATGAATCCACAAGGGGACACATAAGGGATGATCAACACAGTATTGTATCACTTGAAGCAAGTGTTGTCAAACTATAGCCCATGGGCCAAAACTAGCACACCCTTGTATTTGTGTACTGGCTTTGGCTGCTTTTATGCTATGACAGCAGAGTTGAGTGCATGCAACAAAAATCTTAACATTCACAAAGCAGAAAATATTTACACCTGACTTTTTATTGAAAATGTTTGCTGATTCTGATTTAAAGAATAAGGAAACTATATACAACTTAGGGCTCCCATTGCTGAGGGAAAAGCTAAACAAAATATAATAGACATATAGTATGTAACAGTATGTTGCAACCATAAGTCACAAATTGTGAGTTGTATACTCACAAACATGGAAATATTGAATAATAAGACAGGAAGAAAGAGAACCAAGTATACGGTATAAAACTACTATGAAATTTAAAAATAACTACATAATGCTACCACAGTATGTTTGGCAAAAATATTAACAAGATCATGGTATCATATCAAAGACATCATAATTTAAGATAAGAAGTGGGGGCAAATGAGTAAGACACACTAGAATGTCCTTGCTTGAGTCTAATGATAGAAATATGCTATGAAATAATAAGAAGCATGATTCACTCATGCCTCTTTGCCTGAGATCCAAGAAAATAAGTGTGGGAAGTGCTAAGCACCATGCTCAGTACTCTATGAATTTTCATCATAATCCTCATCGTCACATTACTGTTGGTCCTTTGAAAGTAAAATCTGAATCATGTAGCTAAATTCAATGGAAAAGGGCATGCTGAAGATGATCCCGATGCACTGGTGAGCCAAGAATAATTGACAGATAATAACCCTCTTTAGAGGAACCCCTTAGAGATCAAAAGAAATTCAACTTATGGCTAACATCCATGAATTGATGGAGAACAGAGAAAAGGACTTCTTTACAATATACTCATTATTTCAACTCACTAAGTATTTCTAGTCCTTTGTGTTCCAGATTGCATGGCCTGATTCTTCTTTTGATTAGTAGGCATCGTGTGACTCCTTTTAGCTAAAGAATCATTAATATAAGGGATGCATGTTACCTGAAGGCTGGAGATCAACTACTTTTCCTAGGACAGATTTCCCTTTCCCTGGCAAGGAGGGTAGCTATATTTGAAATGGTGGTGCTCCATCAGTCCCTAGGACTACAGTGACCAGATCCTTCTGCAGTCTCATAATGGGTATGTTGGGCTGATGATTTTGGAGGTTATTAACTCAGTGTAGCCTAGATCTTGACTGATGAATCTTCCAAATCCTCAAATACCTGGACCCTACACTTGGAAAAGTCCTTGGATGCCATGCAATGAAAGTCTTATTATCACTGTAGGTGAATGTCTAGATCAGGAAACCTAATCCCAGTGAGGAAAAACCCATACTTCTCACAACAGCACCTACCATCTTTACTCTCCTCTTAACATTATTGGGATTCGTCTGTTGATAGGGACAGATTTCGCCCCCTTAACACTTCCAACCATTTGTATTATCTCTGCCCTTATCCTCATTCATGTGATAGTCATTCAGATAGAGGCAGAATATTCATAGCCTAATCCACAGAACATGCAAACTTTAGAGATGTGATTATGTTAATGATCTTGAGATGGAATATTATGTTGGGTCATTTGAACTGTCTCAACATAATCACAAGGTCATTTATCAAGGAGGCAGGAGTGTCAGAGTCAGAGAAGGAGATGTGATAGTAGAAACAGAGACTGGAAGCATGTTGTTTCTGGAAGGGACCGTGAGCCAGGGAGCCCAGGCAACCTCTGGAAGCCGGAACAGACAAGTAATAGGTCTCCACTAGAGACCCTGGATTCTCCATTAGAGCTTCCCTGCCAACACTTTGACATTAGCTCCAAAAGACCCATTTCTGCCTTTCTTCTCCACAATTATAAATTTATGTTATTTTAAACTAAGTTTGGAGTAATTTGTTACAGAAATAGAAAAATATAATGAGATTTGTTGCCATATTTCTTTGCATTTTCTGTTTGCAAACTAATTACTGTTTGCTACACCTGGTTTCTCTGTTAACATGCATCCCTAACACTTTAAAAACCTGATTTCACTATCCAATTTCTAAAAAGTAGGTTCTTAGAATTTTGACTTTGTTTTTATTTGAGTTGTGACCTAAGAAAGGAAAGAGACAGCAAATTATCCATTCCTCGAGCTAATCACTGCAAACCAATGGAACAGAGACTCTAACCTGTCAGACTCTAAATAAAGCTTTTTCATAGTTGATATTACTGCCATTTAAATTGATCTCCCAAATACCATAGTTGTTCATTTAAATTATGAAGAATTAAGTGTAGATTTTTAGTGATCCCTTCAGATTATCAAGTGGGATTTAATTAACTCATGAATTGTGTAATTAGATCAAAACTAACTACATTTAACAGTGTGCGTTTCAGCTGTTAACAAGAAGTTAAGAGTTTGACAAAGTATCAGACAGGATACAAAGCTTCTCTTTCTTAGGGTCAAATCACATGAATATAATTTCTTTCTTTAAGAATTGGTATGTACCACTCCCAATACTAAGAACCATCAATTATTGCTTCATTCAATTGTCAAAACAGTTATAGGATGAAGGGAGTAGCATTATGACTGTTTTGAAGATCATAACATGGCGTTAAGTAATGAATAAACAGCTTGCCCAATTTTCACAGCTAGCAAGTGAAGGAACTGGGCTGAACCAGGCAGTCTGACTCTGGAGGTGGTGTCTCAAATCCCTGCTTCAGTGTCACTGATAAAGATATCTGTATGGTCCTCCCAGACCTTTAGTTAAGATTTGTCTGATTCCAGGCCGGGGCAGCCTGGAGTGAGCAGACACTGTCTTCTGAAACGAAAGGACTTGTCAGCTCCTTTTTGATGGATCGTATTTCTTAGAATAAGTACAGAGCATTTTCCATTTACTGAGTGATTTTATCATGCCTCCCTGGGCTGGGATTTGGAGGAGAAAGAGGAAGCAGGTTTCATGGTTAAAGCCTGAGAAATACCTCTTGGGCAGTCATGGGTGAGGGGTTAGTAATGGGTGACTTCGGCTTCTATTTGTGCTCACCTGGCACAGGAAGCTCTGGCTGGTTTGGCCTCAGCTCCTAACAACAAGCTCCTCATTTGCCCTCCTGACTTGATGGTCTGGTGGAGAACTTGCCTAAAGGAATTTGTTCCAGGAAAGGCTCAGCTGCATCTGACAGGAAAGGGAAAAAGAGAGAGAGAGAAACAGAGGCATAAATCTCTGCTTTGCTGTACCTTGCTTGGGTAGCTGTTCCCTCTGGCCTGCAAGTGTGGAAATGAGTAAGTGATGAGACTCAAAACTTGGCTGAATGTCATATCCCTGGGCAGACATGTGGGCCCCCTGTAGGGGGAATTGTCTTTTTGGTGGAAATCATCTATTCCCAACACTGCATCAGTCATTGAGCACATGAAAATATTCAGTATCATTAGTCATTATGAAAGTTTAAATCAAAACCACAGTGAAATACCACTTCACACCCACTCAAATGTCTAGAACAAAAAAAGACAGACAATAACAAGTGCTGGTGAGAATGTAGAGAAACTGGAACCCTCACACATTACTAATGGGAATACAAAAGGTGTAGGCACTTTGGAAAAGAGTCTGGCAAGTCCACAAATGTTCAACATAGATTTGGCAGTTTCACTCCTTGGTATATATCCAAGAAAATCAAAAGAGATTGTCTAGGCAAGATCTCTTGAAAAACCTCAGTTATCCTGATCATCTAGGCCTCCCAATTCTCCCTCCCTGTATTGATTTGCTTTTCCATTGGTGGACAAAATATCTGACACCTATAATTTAAAGGAGAGGTTTATTTGGTGCATGGTTTCAGGGGTTCAGTCTCTGCTCAGTAAGCTCTGAGGCAGAAACATCATGGTGGAAAGGCATGGTAGAGTACAACTGCTTAGTTCATAGTGGCCAGAAAGCAGAGCACAGGGGAATAGCCTATCCAGAAATATATCCTCTAAAAGCATGCCCTTGGCTGGGCCTTATGTCCTGAAAGCACATTCAGCTATAAAATCAGTGGATTACTAATCAATCACCTTACCAGGAATCTCTCAATCCAGTCAAGTTAACAAGTAAGCTTAACAGTCACACTCCCTTTATTCTATGCCATATTCCATGTCTTAGTCTATTTTCTGTTGGTATAATAAAATACATGTGACCAAGAAATATGTAAATAACAAAAGTTTGTACTAGGGCATGGTGGCAGCATCTTCTCTGCTAGAAGAAGATGGCAGAGGGCATCACAGTGACAGAGCAAAAATACCAGCTCATATCTCTCTTGTTACAAAAATGGTAGCTCCACCCTCATGATCTCAATACCATCAAAGAGTAAATTTGGGGATTAAATGTCTAACAAGTGAACTTTGAAAGAATGGAGTCATATCATAACATTCCTTAATGATAAGTCCTCCTGAAGTGAATTTCTAGCTTTCCATTTCTACCCCCCTTCCCACTCCGCCTGCTTCACCCTAACATTCTGCCTGCCTGGTCCCTGGAGACTGTCGGGTTTAAGCCTGACTCCTCAATTAGAGGGAAGTTTTGTGGAGCATCAGAGAAGGAGGTGGGGACATTGACTAAAACACATCTATAATTAGCAGCTGCCAGACACGTGACATGGGCTTTGAGGAACAATCACAGTCATGGAGTAAGAATGGTAGGTAAGAGGCTGAGAGTCAGATTCTAAGGAGTAGTAATAGAGAATAACAGAAAATAAACTTCTCTAGCACAAACGAGGGAAGAGCACCAATGGCACAATCAACAGCAAGTACTCAGTGGAAGAAAGCCTAGTGGAAAAAAGCTCTAGGAATAAGAAAGGATGAAGCACCACCTTTAATTTTTGGAAATTGATCATTGAAATTTTTGGAGGTCTCTGGTTCCTTGATGAGCCTTAGGAAAAGAAGAAACTTTCTGTGTAGTGTTTCCTGTTAGCAGTCATTACTTCCAAGTAGAATGTTTATAGTTAGCTAAAAGTCGGTTCTAAGAAATTCATCAGACTTGTCTATGTCTTTACTCATACGCTGAACTAAAATTCTGTCTCATGAGAATTCTGGGTCTCAGAGTAATCAGCTAGAAAATATCAGGGAAGAGATGGGGGTGTTCTAAAATTTCACATGCTGATGTATTTGACAGATGGAATAATTTTCAGTTTTTAAAATTTTCTCCAAATTTTTGTTAACTTTGATCAAAACCAAAGATAGTTTATCTTCCTTGACTACTTAAAAGTATTTATAAGATTTACTGTTCACATTTCATATTTCTGTGTAGTGTGTCAACATTTTAAATTTAGCTATCTAGCAGATTTAAATGGGCTTTTACAGTATTTTCTATTTATCTTTCAATTCATGTATTTAATATCCTCTGTATTTCAGTATTTTTCATGGGATGATCTAGTAGATTTTATGGTTCTTGTCTTTCTCTGGAAGTTATGTATTGTCTACAATTTTTGTGACTACCTTTGACATTTATACCATGAATAATTTTTTCAATGAAGTTTAGGATTAGACAAACTTATCTCCTTTCTTAGTCTCAAATGTACAAATTATTTAATTTGATTCTTTTTTACTCTATACCTTCAGGATATTTTCAGTATCACACTCTCCTGTTGTCAGCCATCCATTAAATAATGCATCCTTATTTCAATTATTGCATTTAAACCAACTTTTAAAAGCCTTATCATTATATTTACAATTTTTTAATCATTCTTACACTAATTTCCTTTTGAATCAATTTCCATTTTTAAAAATGTATGCTCTGGTTGAAAAAAGAAACCATTTCGATTTGCACTGAGTACATCCATCTTCTTCTATAATTGTCTCAGCAATTTGACAGAATTGTATTACTATCCTCTTTCTAGAATGATAAAAGGAATATACAGAGAGAAAAGTGACATATTTATGCAAAAACAAAGAAATGGCATATTTCAGAGGTAGCCAGACGTTCTGGTCAAATGCATACTTGTTGGCTGTGAAGGAAACAGAGTCAAACAGAAGTATATTGGGCTAATTACGAAAAAGTAAAATATGGAATACTTGTAGGCAGACTATGATGCTTAAACTCAAGTGATTCATACAAGAAACCATCCATTATCTCTAAAAATTGTCTCAACAGAGAGTTTTGAAGCCTGAAGATCAGATTTGGTTACAAATTAATTTGAATCAAGGAAGGGTACTGTGATTCGAAAAGATAATGATATCAAGATGACTAGCTTGGCTTTACTCTCCCCAAATATCTGAAGGTTACACCATAAAAGAAAGTGTTTGGGGGATAATCTCTTAAAAATATAGCTACATAGGTGTTTGAGTTCCCAAGATGTATCTGAGTCAGATCTTGAGTAAAACACATTACACCAAAGTTCATTCAAGACAGATATATGGTGGCCTGTGATGTTCGTGAGGATGACATTATGAAATTCAAAAGAAACAGGACAGAGGGTTTACTAGTTCAGCAGCAGTCATTACCTTTGGTGGTGTTTGACTGATTATGACTTGGAGCTCTTAGTAATAAAAATAATTTTCAAAAGCCACCCAAATTTTATGCTAAGCAAGCAGTTCACACACAAAACAACACCGATTGTTAGACATGCAGCACTCAAGATAATTCGCTCAATCTGTCCATGAATTCCACACTTCTCACAAACATGAGCCTCACTTTCACAATTAAAACTAAATCATTAAAATTGTAGCCGATTGGTGGTGACACATTTTGCAGTTGAAACCCTTTTAAAAACAAAACTTGCAGTCAGTAGAACAGTGACAAAGTGCTGAAAACACCCACATCGTCCCTCCCTAGGGACACTATTCTTTTTGGCTTGCAATTTACTAAGTTGACACTGGTTTTGTGGACAATTTTTTAATAGACTGTCAACTCCAGTGATCATCTACCCGAGCCACAATCAAGCACATA